>JBCEWB010504544.1:0-19161 GCA_039654565.1 Peronia peronii | reverse complement strand
GATAGATAGATAGATAGATAGATAGATAGATAGATAGATAGATAGATAGATAGATAGGTAGATAGACAGATAGATAGGTAGACAGATAGATAGATAGATAGAATTCTCACGATGAGAGGGGGAAAAAAACCGAAATGATGAATTTTTCAAAATTTTCTGTTACCCGTGTTTCAAATAACAAGAGAAAAAGTGGTTTTCATTCTTTACAATGCCTATTGATATATAATTACTGTAAAACTTGTGCCCAGCAAAGGAAAAATAATTTCCCTGGCGGCTCAAAATGGCTCATTGTTTTCTAATTTATGAAACAGCAACATGTTCTTAACTCACAAAATCTATTTGTATTAGTGTAACAAGCATGCCACACTGGAAGGATAGATCCCCTCCTTCTCCCCACCCCCAGACAGTTCTATTCTATTCTATTCTTGGTTTTATTTTATGTTACTTTATTTCATTATTTCGTTTTATTTGGTCTATTTGTTCAACAAGATCGTTGTTCGAGGCTTTCGCTTACATTCTGTACCCAGGGTTACGGGTGGTCTTGTGTCTAACTCTGTCCACCGAAACCACTGTGAAGAGTAGTGTTTGTTTTTCTTAGACAGTTTGGCCACAAAGACCCACAGTACAATGCACATAATAAGTCCTCATATAAACAAACACCTTGTATAACAATGTTAAGGCTGCCTGTCGTTTATTGTGTGTGTGCCCTTGCGTGACAGTGATGATAATTTGTAGGATCATTAAAATTTATTAGATACAAGATGTCTCTTTGTTGACAAACCCTGACAGATCGCACAAAACACAGGCAAACGCACACATACTGGCAAGAGCGATTACTCAGATGTTTTGCGAGAAAAAATCGCACAGGACAAAGCACACATTTCCACGGGACAGAAAAGCAGAATCAATATCTAGCAACTTAAATGAATTAACACGCTTGTTTGTTCTTGTGAAAAAACATGCAGTGCAAAACCGAAATTCGCGCAAGATCCCGCCCTCGTAACTCATAATGCTCAGGATCAACAGTTTATTGAGTATGTGAATGCATGAATGACTCATATGGTTCATCATTGGTCAGTCTGCAATTCAGTTACCCAGTCAGTCAGTCAGTCAGTCAGTCAATCTGTTAGTCAATCGTTCAGTCAGTCAGTCACTCACTCACTCAGTCAGTCAGTTAGTTTACTCTTACTCTGTCAATCAGTCTATTCGATTGTTAACCAGTCAGTTAGTCAGTCAATCATTCTGGCACTCTGTCTTGTCAGTCATCAGCTAGTCAGTCCGTCGGTCCGTAAGTTAGTCAATAAGAAAAAGTATACTATTAAAAGAAACAGAAATAAAATAATATAAAATGAAATAAAATAACATAAAATAGCCTAAAAAATAAATTAAGATAAAATAAAACAGCATAAAATAAAATAAATAAAACAGCATAAAATAAAATAAAATAAAATATAATGAAATACTTATTTACTCACTAGGCTAAGATGAGTCGCCGCTTCTTTAAGCACTCTTTGTTATGTCTCTCCTCATGAAACAATATGATGAGAGAGAGGACATTTCAGCGGATGTTCTAGTACGCTAGAGAGAACAACATTGATATTACAACAATGAATAAAGAGCGTGATCAAATGGAGATGTTGGTTGCTTGTGATGTTGCTATCAATGATAATGAAATATGCTATACTCAGCACATCGCTGCCGTTATTCAATGATATGTTTTTTGGTGCTGAAATATGTATAATTGCATTCCCTCTTCTTCATAAAGAAAATAATAATGTTCTGATGTAGCCAGAGATGAGTCTGCCTCTTACCACGACGGGTGCCTTTTGATGTCTTTCAATATCATTGCTCACTGTATACATTTTTTTTATTGTTCTGGTGTTTATGAAGAGCGTATTCAGGAAGAGCCTCCCTTATAAAACTCCACCACTCTTTATGATCTCATGCTGTGCTTAAATAAGTGGCATACATTATCATCTATTTTGCCTAATCAAGGGTTCACTAATAGGTTTCTACTTTCACATAAACAGTCGGTGAGATGACATTTCTGTCAATACTTCGAGTACTTTAGAATAAATTATTCACGCTGGCTTGTCAAAGACTGAGCTGCTACGACAAGGTTATTTTCTATTTTTTTTTATTTTGTTTTGTTTTGTTTTGGGCGGCCATTTCCTCAAAAATAAGTCGTAGGATTCATTCCAGTCTATGACAGCTGTCGAATTTGCAGCAATTCGATTATTTAAACTCTTTATAGAGATATTATAATATATGAGGGGAAAAAGCAGAGGAAGAAGAAGAAGAAAAAGATGTGGTCATTCATGCAATTTTGAAAGATGTGAATATCGTTGACATATAATATTATTATTAAGTTCTGGTTGTTCAAACTTTAAAGAGTTCCCAGATACACTCTGACTGCCTTGGCATTGCCAAACATCTATAATTGAACCCCGAATCCAGTACGCAGTTAGCGTTTCTCTCTTTCCCTCTCTTTCCCTCTCTTTCTCTCTCTCTCTCTCTCTCTCTCTTTCTCTCTCTCAAAACGACAAGTAGTTCAACAATTTACTTCGGATACCTGACATATCTAGGGCTTTCGTTACCCGCTATCTAGCCCTATAATCCTTACGAGATAACCTCCACCAGAAGGTTGAAAGACCTATATAGAACCTAACCCCGACAGTTCTTACAAAAAAGACTATGAAGTAAATGTGTTTTTTTATTTCATTAATTCGGTCTCTGAGGACAGATGGATGTGTCCACATATATAAGACTTTTAAGGAAATACAAAGTAGCCACAGTGATTCCTTTTGCTCAGTGTCCGCGAAGACTTCCTGACTGTACTGAATTTTGCACCAATATGGAAATGTTATAAATGAGGATTCGTCGGCTACACTATTTATGGAAAAACGCGTGTATCGCCATCACTTTTGACTTATAGACAATGGTCTAAAATAGAGGGGCTGACATATTACAAGCAAACTTACTGATCTCCTTATCTAATAATATATCAGATATTGCTTTAGTTCGATGTCATAAAATTACTGTTATTTCACTGATTATTGTGCCTTTTCTTTATTTTCTGCAGATGCCATTGCCAATTTTCTTGGCCACCAGTAACTTCTTCAATCTCATTATTGCACTCAACAAGGAAACAAGGGCATAAAATGTGATCTCTGACGTGTTTGTCTCATTTAAAATTCTGAACAAATAGATCCTCCATGATTTTCCAATTTTAAACTATAGAGAACGGAAAATTCAAAATTTACAGCATAACTTACCCAATTACATACTGTATTTAGCGCGGCTATTTATAATACAAATTAGCACTTCGAATAATTATGATACAAAGAAAAAATTACTGTGAACAATGGTAATTATCTCCCCATTAATACCCTCAAGCAAGACATCAAAATCTTCTTACACCTCAGTGACCTACATTTAAGAACCCCTTTCTGTACTGGCCTTAATAAAGATCCAATCTGCTAATTCCCTAACTTGAGGCAAAGCCTAATTATAATAATAATATGACTTCTGGGCTCAACTCGCCTCTAATGTAGGTTGTCAAAAAGCGCTTTTAACCTGAAAAAGCGATTAATTATGAGAAAAACTCGATTTAGTTTGCGATCTCACTGTTAACGCACAGAGATATAAATGCAATTTTAGCAAATAGAGAGATATGCAATAGACTGTCTTTTTATCTTTTTAAATTGTGACAAGTTACATTTGACATAAGTGGTTGAAACTTTCCAGAGTCTGCCACAAGTTTTTAAAGTACATGGAACATTATTTCAAATCTTTGTTGGATTTAAATGACATGCAGCAAATTCTACTGTAAAGACTACCTATTGTTCGTTATCAAGAGCCTGTAATTATTTCCTTCTTACAAAATCTATCATGTCCTTATCTTGCAGTGGTTTGTAACTTTTCTTTATAGGTCTCATATATGTCAAGCCGAGATGTCATAAAGGGCTAATTTCTCAGTTGTGATGAAAAAAGCGTTTCTCAAAGTACCTTAGATGAGACCCTTCCTTGGTCAGTGCCGGAGTCAAATTCAAACCTGAGCTACTATCAACGTCTGTCCTTGGTCTTGGAGGGCCCCCTGGGGAGCGGTAAACGGTGAGGGCGTATGTGTTTGTACAGCGTGGAGGAGAGGGCAGGGTATACGTTATTTAGGAACCATTAGCCTGGAGAGAGCAAACAAAATAATGAGAGGGGACGAAATGGGGTTCTTCATTGCTGAGCAGTGAGTAAGTCATTCCAAAGAATGGAAGAGTTAGGGGTCGAATTGAAGGGACTTATGCTTGCCCAAACTTGCTACTTGCCCAAACAGGTAGATTTTGAAAATCATTTTGTCTTATATCCTATGTGCAAAATCAGCTGCTAAACATAAAACATCAATTTTCTCAAAATGCGAAAAATGGAGATCGAGCAACAGAGAACTGAACTCACGGTGTGTATCTGTAAGAGTAAGGGGGCAGGGGAGGAAGGAGAGGAGGAGATGTCCATGAATTAACTGAAATACCTTAGATGAGAAAGAAAGGAGATCGAACATTCGTTACCTTAATTTACACATGTTATGTGTCCATTTTCATCAATTATATTAGGCTTAAGCTAATACCAGAATTGTTATCACGTAGACATAAAGTAAAGTGAAGATTTCACAGCATTTTGTATCCAAGAACGGCTTCATGTAAAATACCGTGGACGTGTTGTTCGCTCGGGCTCACTGATCACTGATTTCAGGCCTTGCATTTGCTTGCAATGGTGTACACACAACACTTGTAAACTGAGGTCATGAATTCACTGCTAAGGGCCTAGGGGCACATTCAAACTGAATTATCAAACGACCCAGAACTAACAAGTAGAACTGAGAGCGAATGCAATGGGGAAATCGTTAGCCTGATCAAGCCAAATGGCTTGGCTTGACGGCGATCAGATTCTGCCTCATAATTTTCGTCAAGCAGTCACACCAAGGTGACGTCAAGCTGAACTGACAAGCAGAAATGAGAGTGAGTTGGAAAGGCCATTAAATTGAACTGACAAGCCGAACTGACAATTCTGCTTGATCATTATGGCTTGGTCATGAACTGGCTCTCTGAGACAGAAACACAGCGTCTCAGGAGTAAAAAACTAAAGTAGTGGGAATCGGAAGAGGAAGAGAGACAGGAAGAAAGAAAAGGGGGGGGGGGTGAGTGGGGAGGGTTAGGAGGCTTAGTGCTCATTATTAAGAATATGTTCCCTCAGCCTCCCCAAACATCAGTGCTGATGTGCGTGTCCTCAAGCACTGAGAGTTTTGTGCATTGACCGCACGCGTATTCTTTTCCGGCCTTTTCAAAGCCTCGGGTCCGGCGTTAAGTCTACTCACGTCCAGCTGAACCCGTGTGACCGGAGGTAAAAAGGTCAAGCTTTAACGAGCACTATAGCCTTGTGAAGTGAGCAGATTAGATCCTTGACATGTGAAGAATTCGGACCACTGGCTCTCCCTCTCTGTGTCCCAAAAACTACATGTAAAAGCGAAATGAATAGAGAAAAAGTGTACAGACGGTTTCAACGTCTAGCTGTGGTTTAAAAGGGCGTAAGTCAGGTACCTACAGTATTTAGCATGCAAAGTTTAACTGTAGTCCATCTGCTCATTGGAAGATTAGAATTTTGATAGCATGTGAAGAATTCGAACTCACTAGCTCTCACTCAACAGTAACATGTAACAGCGAAGTGAATGAACAGAGGCGCAGTCAGTATCAAAGTATACTTGTAGTTTAAAATTGATAAAGTCACATAATTGATAAAGTCACAAGAATTTATCGTCATGATCATAGTACAAACGTTTAAATAATTTGATCCATTAGTTGGTCAAAACAATCGCAGTCGTCATATTGCGATCAGTTGGTCAAAATAGTCCCAATATTCCATGGCTATCAAGAGGTCAAAATAGTCCCAATGGTGTATTGCTGTTATGTGGGTCTTCATATTGTAATAAATGTAACAGGATACTTGAAAACACTTTATAATAAATATCTTATTTTGAATCTTATTTGAACCCTAATTCTCAGTCTAACCCTAATCGTTACCCTCATGAAGTCATTTGGCCTGGTGTGAAAGGTCTTATTTCTGTAGCCGATTATCTAGATCTAGAACCGTAAAGATATAATCCATGTCGTCAATCAAATCAAAAAATGCAATTTGATTCGTCGAACAAAAAAACCCATGTGGTCGCAAAAGCCACTGCAAATTCAATTGCGTTCCATCTGCCCATTGGTAGCTCTAGCAGTTTTACTTAGGACAGCAAAGATGTATTTTTTGTTGTCTTCTCTCTCTCTCTCCTTCTCTCTCTCTCTCTCTCTCTCTCTTTCCCCCCTCTCTCTTTGTTTTTGGTTTATCTTTTTTTTAAAGAGGTTCTTTGTGTATGTGTATGTGTGGTTTATTTTTCTTGCTACCGTTTTTTAGGCTCACGTGTCTCTGTTAGTCTGTTCATTTTAATATATTGCTATGGGGTTAACACTTGTCTCAAACTCCTTCCCGACCCCTGACCTCCTCTCGTTAGTTTTTCCCAGCTTGTTGGTATCTGTGAGAGGTTTGCGACCCGGTCTGAGACTGGAGATCATTACTGGGCTCACAAAAGAGAGAAAGAGAGAGAGCTGTACTTGATAGCCAAATCAAGATAACTCATGTTTTCTTCTATTTGTTTGTTTGAGAACTCCTGGAATCAGGAAAGCAAAGTGAGAACAGGTAAATGTGGAGAAGCTAAGAGATAAGATGGAGAAAGATGGACCTGCTGTATGAGCAGAAAGCAGACAGTTTGGCTCAAACTGGTGAACTGAGAGAAAATAGCGCCACAGATTTTAACGAATTCTGATTGTTGGCCATAGACTTGAGTTCCATTGTTGGAATCGTTGATGAGAGTCGTGGTGCGACCAAAGACATGTTTAACTTAACATATATTTTCCTGTCAAACTCATGGCAAATCGCAGATAATGAGGATGTAGTATCTTTATTAAAATAAGTTCCTATATTTCTTTTTAGTGTTCGACAAAGACCTGTCGGTTGTGTAGGAGTTATTAAAGCAGTGGAAAAATCGATAACAGGCTAAGGTTAACGACTCTTGTTTTTCGAATCTTGATTTCCTGTCAAATTATAGTATGAAAGTGATATCAGACTGAGAAAGCGGAAAACAGATTCTGCACTATTATTTTTCCTTTATTTAACAAGAAATATACTGAAAAAAGAAACTCAATGCAGTGAGGCCATGTTTGATAAATTATTGAACAATTACAAATTTATTGTAGCTTCGAAGATACAGTCTGTTGAATGTGACACCATCCAGTGGAAATTGTCATGACAGGTTTCAAAAGTCCTTGCCTGGCAATAGATCATATATAGATGAGTGCCGAAAAAAAATCATAAAAAGTAACAATTACAAGAAGGGTAAACTGACAAAGCCAAAAAGAAGAGAAAATCATTGCTTAGGGGTTTTTGTTGTTGTTGTTGTTGTTGCTGTTGTTGTTGTTTGATTTTTGTTTTCGGAGAAGTGGGGAGACGGGAAGGGGAGGGGGGGGGGCATTTTAAATGTGTTGATTATACTGTTGTAAGACCCGAAAACTATGATATTTTTGCATTTTCTATTTTAAAAATTGTATACTGCATTGTAGGATAATGGAGCGGGAAATTCGGGGGTTGTGTTGTTATTGTTGTTACAGTTGTTGCTTCTGTTACTGTTGTTATTGTTTTAGTTTCACATGCTAACATCAGGACGCATCCATCTTCACATCGTCTTTTCACTATAGTACAATAAACTGTAAACACTAGGTTTCACACCGTGTCTGGTGTGAACAACCTAGAATATCTGAGAAAAAATGAATTGTTCGTTGTTTGTTTGTTTGTTTGTTTGATGGATTGGTTAACTAGTATTCGACTATTGTTGTTGTTGTAAGTGGTGGTGGTGGTGGTCGATCTTATATTCGATTGGCTATACGGGTCATAGGATGGATTCTTTTTTTTTTTCGAATGAATAGAGTTTTGCCTTTCTGGAATTATCAGCCACACTTAATGAACAAGGCCATCGCGGTCCATAAAAGAACAAACTCGAAATGGGACAGATAATGTGGGTGAAAGTTTTTAATCAGAGAAAAAGCTGAGATCAATAACATTCCATTTAATGTTGGTCTTGCCAGCCTATTTGATGTGTTACTGATAAAGTGAAATCTCAAGACAAATTCTTCACATTTTGTTTATCTTCATCGCCTCATATTCAGCGTTGTTGTAGTTGTTGTTGTTGTTGTTGTTGTTGTTGTTTTATTATATTGTTTTTAAAGATATTGTCGTTTTCTTTGTTTTGCATTGCATGTGTGATTGTTATATTATTGTTGTTATTATCAAAGTGACTTTTTTTCTTTTCTTTTTCTTCACCTTCTCTTTCCTCCTTATCTTGCCAAGTGTTTACATTTTCTGTCATTCAGTATGTCTTGCCTTGCAAATGGCTAATATCTACCAAATTTAGTCTTCATTTTCTTCTCTCTAATTATTATTTTAGAAAAAAAACACTATCTAGATTCAGGTCGCCTATCCGCCTACGTTACTTCCTGTCATTTGCCTTCGTCCTCGCTAGAGATGCCAACAAAAGAAAATAACAACGATGGCTCATGGTGTGAGGGACTGACTACTGGTGCCCTGATGGAGTCTGTCGCTGAGATGGTGGATGCCGAAGTATGCGCTACTGATTTTCCTGTTGTCCAGTCTAAATGCGGAGACGCCTTTTCATTCTGAGACAGCTTCACTATGATCACATTAGAAGGCTGAAAGAGGTTGTTTTTGGAATTGTGTATAGGCTTTTTTTTTTAAATTCTTGTTGCTTTGAGTTTGGTCGGAAAGCTCTTCAATTCTGAAACAGCAACAATAGCAACAACAACTAAATGTCAGGCTTTACTATTGAACCTATGCCTTTGCTTGTTCCAACTTTGAGAATGTTAACTATGTTATTTTCATTGTGGTAGCAGTCATAGTTGGGATAATTAATATTATAGTGTTGCCGCAGTTGCTGTTGTTCCTAGTGGAGTTGTTGTTGTCACTACTACTTCTGTTGTGCTGTTCTTGTTGGTGCTATTGGGGAAAGGGCTAACGATGTTTTACTGAAGACATCATTCCTAAAATCTCAGGACCTGCCCCCCCCCCCTCCTCCTTAAAAAAGAATAAAAAAAACTGACATAAAATTATTGAATTTGTAGGTAGGTATTACTTTTGAAGCCAATACGGCTTCCTCTTAGTCATACGAATCTGACATTGCCAACTATTTCGTAATTTCTGGTTTTTAGTTTTGAGCGTCAAATGTAATTACCGTCATAGCACCCTCTGGTATAGAATGCCTTACATTTATACAGCACAATAAGAATATGGTTCTCTTCTTCCTATACATATCACCATTATGTTATTCTATTAGTGACAGCTTCAATCCACTGCTGAAATTGAAGTACAAAGATTGAGCGCCATTTTGCGTAATGCTTTGCCTTTATTAACTTAAAGAGGATGATAGGACACATGATATCTACAATCTAACAGTCTCTCTTTCCTGAAAACTATAAAATAAATTATGATCATCATCATAATTATGAGATGCGACAACGATGAAATCAGGCTCTCGTCAAATTTTGAGCATATGGAGTTATTGGTACCAAAGTTAAGCTTATCCATTTTCCTTTCTATGTGTGAAAAAATTGTTGTTCTACCTTAAGTAGAAGTCGAGCAATTGGTAATTAAAGACGATGGGGGTGACCTGTTGCTGCAGCTAATTTAGTGGGAAAATGGCCGATCACTTTTGTAAATCCTTATTAATCTTTGTTAGCCCATGCCGCTAAACTGCAATTTTGGGACTTTTACTCAATCTATTTCAGCAACTTTAACCCCGAAATGCATTGTTAGATAGATATTAAAGGGTTTTGTGAAGAAAAAAAAATACGTTAAAAATTCATTCGCTGTTGAAAAACACGTGATTTCTCCCGTCGCCTCAGGTTGACGAGCGCCTGATTTCATCGTGTCGTGTCTCATATTCATTTAATTGGAGTATTTTGAACGAAACAAGACTGCCGTGATGTATAATTAACATTCTTGAAAACATACACATATACATGCATACATACCCAGATCTGAAAAAGATGAATAATAAATGAACGTCTCAATTTTCGAACTTTGTAGGTCCTTCGTGGGGCGAATGTAAGTACGTTACGATACGTTTTCAATGCTCCTTTCAACCACTACGCGGACGCTATCTGAGGTGTAGATATTGTATAGCTGTTGTCTTTCATACCCTCCACCCATCATCATCATTTCATAAAAATGTCTTGAACATCAAGATAAAGACTGCCAATCGGCGACTAAGTCAATACTTTAATATAAAATAATAGTAGAATGATATCTTTTTCTGTCATTGTCATCATCCTTTATAATATTGTAGGTGAGCTAAAGAATAGTTAAACCCCAACACAACAACAACAACAACAAAAGAATAGTATGTCTAGATAGCACATTTGACTGGCTTGGACTGAGAGTGCGTGTATGTTTGAATGAGCGATTGTAGGCGGCCTCTGTGTGTTTCTGTGTATGTCATCTCATAATCACGAAAAAGAAGTGCGCTCGAAAATAGTTGGGTGGGCGTCTGTTGTTGGTCTACTTTTGAAATAAATGAGGACATATTTTGTCGTTGTTAACGATTGCATGATCTCAGCGAGCCTATAAGCGAGATGTATCATGACATTATCCATTTCCGTTGAAGATGACGATCAGATCTTTTCTGCTCGTGGGTTACAATTATTTATTTAGCTCATTCAGATCCAACATCCACTACTTCTCCTTCCCCAAAATGGCAATATTCAGACGTCCAGGCTACTATTTTGATAGATGCAATGACAAAAATGAACAATAAATTGATACAGTTACATGCAGATTTAGTTCACGATGAAAATGAATGTAGGATTTCATTTTTGTTGTTGTTTGCGATGTACCAATGACATTTCATTATACGCCCTGGGGAAAAATGATAAACGACCATAGTTATACAAAAAATATTTTTTCTTGCCGTTTAATTAAAGATAGGAGGAACGGTTATAAAGATACCGATATGTAGATATTACAATATTTAAAAAACCAGTAAAACTATAATCTTTATCTTGATAAAGACTCAGAACATGAACTGAAAATTGCCACTGTCTGGCGGCCACTGTGAGTACACTATTAATTTGTTAAGGGCTGATGTCATGTCTCCTTTGAAAAGTTTCTATTTGTGGGTATTTTTATAGTGATTATGATTACCATTATCAGACTGGCACAGATATGAATGATAGGGCCTTTTAGAGGGTATTTAAGTTTGTGTCAGTGTGTTATGTGTATGTATGTCTGTTTTGTGATTGTAAAATTTTCAAAATTATTATCTCTCCAAATTTAACAGCTAATGTGATCACAATTTTAAAAAGCTGGCGATGTGACGCTTGCATTGCAGTTTATTTAATTTTCTAAGATATCATCGAAGATTGCCTTGGACATTTCGATTCTTCAACTCATTGCAGAGTTTGGAATAAGATTGTGCAGCATACCATGAGCTGCGGTTTTTCATTATGATCAAAATACATTGAAGAAATTTCGAATATCAGATGGAGATAGTCAGGAGAAATTTCTCATTTTTTCGGCAGAGTTAAACAAAAGACTTTCTAACTGCTTTGTTTGAAACAGTTTGTCAAGCTGCTAAATCAGAACTTAAAATATAAATGCAAAGCCATTTTGATATTGATATTTCGATTACTAAAAATCTACAAGGCAAAGAGTATCAATCAACCCTCCATGTAAGTATGTTGTTTGAATTGAGTTTATTAATGTACTAGAGTTTGGTATAACTACGTTCTTGTATTTCAAGTTGAAGACAACGGGGACATCTTTTTAAAAGATATTTATTCATAAGATATTGGCATTACATGAGGCAGTGTTGTTGAGATGATGAAGTAGATGGTAGGGAGTTCCAAGATATTCTAACAATAGAACCAATCGATAATGAAGGATTATAAGATCATCGGTTTCAGAACTGTGGGGGGGAAATTCTTTCATCGGAATAACATTTGATCACGGTTATTTCAAACTATGACGGATCACCTGTCACGAACTAATTCAATAGTTTCTGCTTATTTATAAATACATGACCCGAGGCATACTTTAAAGAACCTGTTGTAAGAAATACTTCAACGAGTTATCAGGCGACACCCAGAATATGACGAATGTATATGTGGGTGTACTGAGAACACAAAGGCGAGTAAGAAAACCCATACAGAATATACGGCAAACGGCTCTAATCATCGTTTTAGTTATGTACGCATAGCACCATGAATCAGATACGACTGACACTCCTAAGAGGGAAAATGTACGACAATAACATGTAAGACAACTACTGGATAGGCTTTCTATCTTAATAGTCACAGAAAGGTAATTTTAAAATAAATTCTGCGTGGGCTAAGGACAGGAAACGCTTACTAGTTTCAAGTAGTCCCTCCTAGAAAATGAATGCTTATGGCCTTGTTTTCCAGCTCAGTATTTCTTTTAAAAATCTCTGTTACTGCCTGAAATAAACATCAACGCTGACAGGACAAAGTGCATGTCTCATGTGACTGACACAGCCCACCAATTTAATTAACCACAGAGTCAGATGACATACTCATCCTGTAGACTGTGAGTGGTGGACGCTATTGAAGTCCCCACGGCCTACAAGAGGATATTTCCTCATTGCATTCCCACTTTGCCATTCCCACTGTGTGTCACAAAGGTCGACGAGTATCATATTATTTTATTCTATTTATTTCTTTGTTACCCTCTGATTTTCTGTCACTGTGTCAATGTGTCAATTGATGCACGTGATGCGATCTTAACAACCATACCGCCCGCTAGATCCTCCGACGAGTTCGCGAAGGTTAAAAAAAATTATCTTTTTCACGTAATTATAATTTTTGGCCCAAATATCTGTCACGTCATGATGGCAAGGTGTCTATCACACCTTTTATTTTTTTCTTTTTGCGAGGGTGGAGATAGTCGATCTGTTTCTTTTGATATCTAAGTGTGCATTATTATGGTCGTACATTCGTTCAAGACAGGCATGCTACTCATAGAAACGAACATGATCACAGGAAAGATTAAAGAGGCCAAAGAAAACTTAGTTTATTCTTCTATTCTCTCATCCACTTCCTCCTCTATCCCAACAGTTTTCTTTTGAAGGAACTCCAACTAGCTTTTGTCAACCGTGCAACCTACAATATATAATTAATTGTGAAGTTCTTGTGATCTTTTCACGATTTTATTAAAAAGCAACTGTATTGTTGAAAAGAAAAATTCCAGCTCATGTTCTTTAATTCTCACTTCGAATGACAGTTAACAGAGAAAATATTAATCATTCTTTTATGGCATGATCTTATATACAGCAGGTTTAATCTATTCCGATGGCACTGATTGCAATTGTCGAATAACAACACCATTCTGTGAAACTTAAAACCGCATAAAACGCCCTTTAAACTTGGTTGATAATGTTTTTACATTTTTCATTTTAGACAGCGCCTAGAGTTTTGTGCAAAGACGTGTGAGTGTAAAATTAAGCTCAAAGCACAATCGTGTAAGTCTTAGTTAAGGAACATGTCTAATTAAACAAGATTCGTTTCCTGCAGGAAAGTTTGATACCGGGGTAAAGGTAACAACTTTTTCTCAGTCACTTACATCTATCAACGTGCAAGCAATGCATACTTGACATAGCTATCTGTGAATACGTACTACTGCCTGAGTATAATAATGTTAAAGACGGAAAAACGTCTTGCCATTTTTTTTTTTAATAGTAAAAGTGAACGTGATTTACGCATGATATATTTACGAGCAGTAACTATTTCATCCACATCTTAACTGATTGTTGTTCGTTTGTCTGTGTTTGTTTGTAGTTTGTTTGTTTGTGTTAAGAATTTTTACTTTAGTTTGGGTTTTCAGATTAGTTAAATCAGGCCACTTTGACATCTTTGACAAGTCGAAAATAATTTAATACAAAGATGCATGTGAGTGTGTATATATTCGAGTTTTTTCTGGTCTGACATATGCCATTGCGGTCAATGGCAAATGAAATCAGCAGCAAAATTAAATTGTTAAACCGGGCAAGGGAAAAATAAATCGTTTTATTTGTGACACATATATTGTTTGCTGATTTGTTGAAACAACTGTGCCTCTCGGTAAAAGGGAAAGACTGAAATATGTCACACGGAACAGTATATAATCGTCAGTTTTATCACCCCTCATCTTTTCAAACTAATCAGAAAATCGAGTGATCTTGTGTCTTTTTCGGTATCGTATGCTTAGAGCACATTCAGAATTATTATTTTAGTTTCCGTTGGATTTCTTTTATCGCTTTCTCTCCAAATTACATCTTTGTTACTACAGATGTAAGACTTTGACAAAAATGTTACGGTACGTGAAGCGTTTAATCGTACTATCATTGATTGACAGTGGTGAGAGAGAAAGACATACAGGTGGCCAATCATGAGGAAGAATTGCTCTGATTATCCGTGTGGTAATTTCCTACATGTGGGTGGATTCGGGTCAGACATTTGGGCAAAGTACTTACTTATTAACTCGACCTGGTTTCACCAATCGATTTCAAAAGTATCGTATTTATTGAAGTTTTTACAATGTTCATTATTGGCGAGGATTTGTCTGTTCTGGAATTGATATGGAATAAAGATTAAGTGAACATCTAAACAATCTGATTTGTGATCTGTTTGTAGAATTAAAAAATGCATAATATTCCCATATCAGACACTTTGATGTCTTAGATCTCTAAATATAATATAACATCATCTAATCATTCGTAGAATAGACGATGGATTTGAACGTTTCCCCCTTTGATACAGATCTTCATCAGTCGCTTCAGTCCAATGTCTCTTTTTCTTGTCCTTGTCCTGACCATTGTGCATGAAGCTGATCTTTCGTGCTCTTTGTTTTGATAAATATCGTAGACCAGTTTTTTCAGTCTGTTGGCAATCATAGTCCTTCCATACATAAAAAAAACGTGTTTTTTTTCTTCTTTTAATCTCAATAACTATGTAAATTGATCGTTCGTCGTCATTTACAAACACCGAAGACGCCAACACGGAGGGACAAGAATATATTGAACTTCCATTTTAAGGACCATATTTACTTTGCTAACCTCTGCGTACATGTAACTCTTATAATATTATATGAAAGAAGCATTGATTGTTACGATTCCTTTCCAGGCTGAGCTAACCCATGTAACAGAATCGACTACGACATTTTCGCGAAGTAATACCCGGTGGATGTACCTAGTTTCTTAGTGCCTAATTGTGTCACCATCAGGTGTGAACTGACCGTTATAATAACAATATTGTAACACGTCCAGGAGTTGAGGGTCAGAATTAACCGAAATCCTACTTTCCGATTTCTAGAGGTCAGAGAGGACTCTCCTCTGGCTCGGTTTATTTTGTGTTCTGTTCCTTTGTTTTGTTTAGCTCCGCCTTTTTTGCTTTTGTTTTTTGTTTTGTTTTTTGTTTTTTTTTTGGTTATTGTTTGTTTATATTTTTGTCTATCGTTTTGGTTGTTATGTTGTTGCTATCGTTGCCTTGTGTCTTTTCGTTGTTTCGGGGATGGTTGAGGATGGTGGAACAGTTTCTTTGCCCTGCTTCCTGCTTACATTGTTATGTTATAGCAGGATGACTGGGCTTTCTCATCTTATAACTTTGAAGTGTGGCACACATCTTGTTTATAGAGATACTTTTCGATCTGGATTTCTGATCAGTTTCTATCTGCACTTTTTGTTTTTTTGAGATCTTGAGCTTCAAAAACTTTAGATAGGGCGTCTCGGAACTAGCAAGACATGCTTTACTGTAAATTTTGCAGTAACTACTCAATAGTCAACGCGATAATTAGATTGTTACAGATAGAACCCACGGGCTAGCTTAACCCAATTTTTGCCTAGCACTTTAAAGGCAAGCTTAACTCAGTTTTAGTGTAAAGTACAAACAGAACCTATTTAATGTCAGAACAAGGTTCTTAAACCCAGTAATTAGGTTGTAGAGATTTATCATTTATGGATAAACCTGTAGCTACTGTTAAGCTATTAATTAGCGAGGACAGTGACAAGACAGGGACCACTAGCACTTTGGGCTATTATGATTCTCGCTGTTCTTTAGTAGTTTGTAGTGAAAGGTTGGACAGAATAATTAGAAATTTTACACCGACGGTGATAAGATCTTTATATTAAGATCTCAGTATTATCAATGGATCTTCGAGGATCAGACATCTTTGCGCGACTTCTTTTTCATTAGCAATTTTGGAGTCTGAATTCAGATTTCATTTTTCTATACTTCAGAACCATAGCCGATACATAGCTATATTTAATAGCTAAATATCCATCTTCTAGAGAAATCTTTGAAAGATAGTTGTTATGACCAAATTTAAGTCCATTTATGTAGACGTCGGCAAGAATGATAAGTGGATATGACAAGCTATCGAATTCCCATTTTAGTTTTTGTTATTACTATTTTGCTTTCTTGAATACGACCATATCCTCAGGGTCATAACACAATTAATTGCTTAGGTCAGTTGTTGGAAAATTCAAAAATTCATCGTGCCTGTGTCAATTATCAAGGCTGTGATTTAGGCGAGCTGAAAAAAAATTCAATTTGTGTTTTTTTTCCTATTGGAGATGAGCCTAAGCTTTGACTTTTTGCTCTTTTTTTTTTTAACCAAAAACGTATGGTCCACAAGTAGACACCATATGTTTAACTCAAAAAGTTCCCCAAAATAACTTTGACAATTTTGTGTTATGACACTGATGATACATAGTTGTGTGGTTCATTCATCTCTCTTACACCTCTCATCAACCTTAGAGGAGAATATCTCATCGGGCCTACATACACTGTGGTGAAATGGAAATATTCAATATAATCTACTATGACTAAAAAGAACAAAATAACACAGAGAGACATTTATAATATCATCAAGACTACTGATGGTATTTCCTCAAAAACAGATATCACAGCTGTATTCACGTAATTGTTACAAATATATTATGTGAACGAACCGCAGTGAAAATGCCGATAGCACGTGTGACCGACTTCAGGTTTAGCTGGGTTTGTATGTGTGTGCGTTTATTCGTTGTTTTGTTGAGGGAGGGATGAGGAAAGAGAGGGAAGGGGAAGAGGGCGCTGGTGTGGATAAAAAAGACAACATTGTTTCTTTTTGCCTCTTGATGAATATTCTCGCAATGTGCCATTGCTCCCTCGTCTTGTGTTGTCACTGAACTGGTCTTGAATATGCTAACAACTAAAATTACAAGCCCATAATAATATATTACACTATTCATAAGCGAATCGTGCGAAAAAGTTCTCATAATAACATAGACCTTGCAATGTCAGAAAAAGTGGAATAACTTGGTGATTTCAAGAATATTCACGCCACAGTTCTTCAGGTAGAAAGAGGATACAATATCCGTCCTACTCCAGCAGCTAGGCAAATCGTAGTATCTGTGGCGAATGCTGTTCTAACGGTTTGTGGTCCCCTGCGACACTGTAGTAAAGGCGTGAATGGGCAAAAGCCAATAAAACTGTTTACTCCCAAGCGCCTTGCCTTCGCTCTAAACAGTCTTAACTGCCGAACCAAAATGGAACAGTTGAAAATAGCAGAAATCGCTGATTTTGTGCTTTCTGTAGTGTGTCCATCCTGTGTGTGACAGGTACACATGTCATTATGACCAGCACAACCATGAAGATCCATAGTTGAAACTGTTTTTCTCTGGGGCTTACAACACACACACACTCTCTCTCTCTCTCTCTCTCTCTCTCTCTCTCTCTTTCTCTCTCTCTCTGAATGTGTGCGACCTGGTAAACAGGAAAGTAACGCGCGATGTGAGAAAGGTGTTTGAACCCCGGCAGCTCAGGCCTCAGTGTGTGTTTGCTGATGTAAGCCCGGCACAGAACCAGGTCACGTGTAACTTGGTATGGTCAATGCCCCCTCCAACAAACGTGGGACTTCGTGGCCAGAGTTGAATGACCCCTTGTGACACTGGGCACCATTTAATAAAAATGATAAGGATCGCCCTGCCTCTGGGTGTAAGTCATACCAGAGACGGAACGTGCAATTGTGTGGCTCACTGCAGCTCGCGAGGTCAAAGTCAAAACATAGGGACACGCGGAAATAACTGTGGAGCGGGAGAAACGCAACGTTCTTGCAAGAGACCTGTATCGTTGCTTTCGAATGAGCATATAATTAGATCTATGGTTGACGGAAATGGAGTCCATTACATATGGTTTTAAAAAATACGTGATTTAAAAAAGAATAAGGTGAAAAATTATTCAACTAAGAAATCGGATTGAGAGAGAGAGAGAGAGAGAGAGAGGGCGGGGTGGGAGGGGGGAGGTAGAAAGAGTGTGAGTGTGTGTGTATATGAACGAGAGAATGAGATGGAGCATGTGTGTGTGTGTGTGTATGTGTCTGAGTCTATCTGTCTGTGTGTGTGTGTGTGAGAGAGAGAGAGAGAGAGAGAGTAAAAAAGCAAGATTACTGGAGAGAAACAATATTGACTGTTATAAGGGGAAACCAGCTTTTATATTTCTGTTTGCCTTGGTGTTCAAAGCGTAGCACTTTATTGTACATGAAAACCATGTCACCGAATAATTAGTCAGACATGGCCTATGTTTGAAATCCAAGTTTAATTTATATACTTTTGTGATACAAAAAGTAATATTCGTGATCGATTGCATTGAACGTTCGTGTGCCTATCTCAGAGGTCTGACTTTCCTGAAGTGGGGAACAATATTCATCTATGAAGATCAAAAGCATGGTAAATGTTTTAATAATGAAATTTAAGCAAAGCATTCGTGTTTCATACATCGCCAATGAAAACAACAACAACAACAACGACGACGACGCTGGCTTTATGAAAAGTATAATATAATGTTCATATAGTTAGTATCATTTTAACGCCATGTGATTCCATCTGTATCTATCACATGAGTATTTTGTAGATAGATAGACAGACAGACAGACAGACAGACAGACAGACAGACAGACAGACAGATATTTAGATAGATAGATAGATAGATAGATAGATAGATAGATAGATAGATAGATAGATAGATAGATAGATAGATAGAT
>JBCEWB010504433.1:0-37365 GCA_039654565.1 Peronia peronii | reverse complement strand
ATATTGCTTTAAATGTTTATTTTTATTTGTCTTAAGTCAATTTAAACTTTTACAAAAGTTGTACCCCGTGGGTTAGAGGAACTGATAATGAAGGATGTAGGGGAAAAAGGGGGATGAGGCAGTATAATTTTTATTCATTTATTTATTTTTTTCAAACTTTATTTTATTGAAATTAATTTATTTTGTCATTTTTTGTGCATGTGCATGTGTGTTTGTGTGTGTTTGTGTGTGTGTGTGTGTGTGTGTTTCTTCTTTTAATTATTCTTATTTTTATTGTATTTTAAATGTTGTTTTATCATTACCTTTTTATGATTTTCTTTCTATTTAAGTTTTTAATTTGTATCTCTCTCTTTATCCTTTTCTTTTCCCAAGGGCAGATGCGCAGGCCTGTGAAGCCCATGGGGCAAAAGCACATAAACACAGACCAGGGTTACTTATTTAATACAATTATGAATAATGTTATGAATGATTATGTTCATTTTTGATCTGAGCCTGAATAGAATACTAAGCAAACTCTCAGATCTTATTCATTTATTTATATGCCAACTATTTGTGCATTTGTTTATTTTTTTATCTATTTTGTGTGGTTGTTTATCTATTTAAGTAGTTAGTTTCTTAGTTAGTTGTTTGTTTATATTTATATTTTTTTTCTGCCCTGGGCAGGTATAGGCTTTGTCCATGAATAGTCACATCCATATATTTTGGTTACTTTCTTGAACTGTGCATAAGGCTCTTTTAAACTATTATAAAAATAGAGCTCATTTGTAATAAAAAACAGCTGAGACAGCAACCACAACAAGTGGCTAAAAGGCTCTGAAGTAGCAAGAATAATTAACTCTTTCTAATTAACTCTAATTATATTACTTCATAATTCACCTGTCATAGTTCCAAATATTGATGAAGCCTTGTTGGTCAACGGTAATCATTTTCCCAATGTTTCTAATGAATCCCATATAAATAATGGGATGTTTGTGCTGTTTCATCAGCTCTGCTCCAATGTTTTGTCCTACCATTGCAGGTTCATCATCATCATTGTCATGCTGAAATCAATATAACATTCTAAATTATTAATTATGTTTGCACTTTTCCACTTGACTCATTCTTGATATCCAAAGTCCTCTTGTTTAACACAGGTTGAATCTATTTGTATTGCAAGGTAAAAGCCATATGCGAAGAGAACTTTTAGTTATCCAATGTGACACTGAAATTTTATGTTGTGCAATAGTACCATGGTACTGTTTAGTTAAAATTTATTAAATAACAATTTTTCATCTTTTTTTTTTGTTATGCTGATATGGGTAAAATTAAACAAAGGTATTTGATTCATTCTTTTTTTTTGTGTATAAAAATTGAGATAGAAGAACATTGATACCTTAGAGCAAGTGATATCTTTCAAACTGATATTTGATGCACATAAGTACACAAGTAACACTTAAATGAGAGCATGCACATTCACACTCCATCATCCCTGTCTCAGCTGGTTCTATCATAATTTAAACAACAGTATTAATTTAAAAAAAAAAAATGTCTTACTTTGATTTTCTGTTTGATTAGTTTTCGGGCCACAGAACCATCAGCATCTTCTCTTTGTGACTCTAAATCCAGTTTCAAAATATCTCCACTCTCAAGGCCCACACAGACAGAGTGCTATGATTGAGATACAGATACCAGATAATTAGATGTGACAAAAAAACACAAAATATAAACTAAACATGAAAGCATTGTAAAATTAGAGCTCACTGCATGAATGAATGAACTGAAAATATTGTGCCAACCAGTACATTAATTATTGTTGGCCTATAAAACTACAGTGCAAAGTCAGTGACAAACTTCACCACTTCACTGCTATGCCAGTTTTGTAATCCTGTGTTGAAAAGTAATTTTACAGCCAGCCTTGCTCACTCAGTCAACTGCAACACCGTTGCACTCAGTCCCACCTACTGTGTATGAGCTAACCGGAACCTTTTTCTCCTGTTGTGGGCTCTTATCACTACCTTATCTGCCAATCATTAACTTATCAGATCTATCGAAAGATTCTGCATATTGGTGTGAACCAATGGTTGGAACACTGGATCAAACAAAGAAGAAAGGGTAGTGAGCTATCCGTGGATCTGCATTGCACATTTTCCCACACGTTTGAGACCAATTTTTGGACATACTTATGCTACAGGTCATACTGAAACAGTTATTACCCAGCATTTCACCTAAATAATCATCTATATCCATCAGATAATAACAAAGCCAACAATCTGTCAGTCAAAGAGTCCTTTTTGGCATTTATTCTTTCAATAAGCATCTTCACCTCTAATTTGATATTTTCTCAACTCAAAGACACCAGATTTCCAGAATTGCCTCTGATGGCTAGTCTTTACCTCACACAACCAATAAAAAGTACCAACTATCCTACTGGCAAAGTAAAAGCTTAAATCAATATGCATATCTCCTGAAATCCTGTATATGTGCATTAAAATACATTACCTTGAACAAATGATGCCAGTTGCTTAACTGTCTGTATTTACATGTATATCTATATCTATATCTACATCTAGATTTGTATCTGTATCTATATCTTTATCTGTTTCTTTCCATACAATATCTGTATATGAATACAATTGACTGATGATCAAAATCGATATATATTTCCATAAGAGCACATCTTACCTGTGTAGTGAGAAAAGTGAGACATGGAAAAAAATCCCCAATTACTGCTCCAGCCTCACTGCTGTTCTGTTCTGTTTGAGAACCTTGAAGAGATATTAAATTACATGTACAAAATTGATGCCAGTTTCATATCCCCACATAACAAAATTGATTAGTCCGTGCACACATCTAATTAATTTAATATATGTAAATGAAACTTCTACTCTGATTTATGCCATTGAAGTATATGCTTGTTACTCTCCTTTGAATCATTCAGGTGAGGAAATATCAGCAACACAAGTCAAGATGGTCTCTTCCTAATCCTTATGTTTACACAAGTGTTTTTGTAAACAACATACTCAATGTGGATTGTCATCACTGATTTGAAAATCATTTTTCCACTGTAACTGACCTTAAAATTGCTTCAAGTTTCTCTTAAAAAAAAAAAAACTCAGTGAAAAAGCTGAACGGCAAGGCAGTTTCTATGCTCATCTTCTCTCTGAGCTGGATAGCCCATCTATACAACATCCCCCCCAACGCCAGTCTTTATGTCTTGGTTCAGATTTTACACCAAATATAATTTTAAAAAAACATAATTTCGGCATTGCAAACATGATAAATATGTGTAAAAGTTTATGAAATCAAATTAAATTTAGATTTATTTTAAATCTGAGTTGAGTCTCTAGGTCTCCCTTCCCATCTCTCTGAGCTTCTGGGCAGACATTCTGAAAATAGGCAAACTCAGCAAAATATTGCATTAAACAGAATCATCTACAGCTACAGTGAGAATTCAGCCCCAGTTTAGTCAAACTAAATGATACCATATTGGTAAATTTATTTTTATTTCTGTGTTTGAACTTAGATATGACAACGCATTTAAAAGACCAAAACTGATATTATTAGCATCTTGATTTCAGAGGATCAATTAGTATGCAACAATTATTATGCAAATTACCTTTGCGAATGATGAAGTCTCCCTGTCTTTCCCTCATCTGAACTATAGGTATCAATGCAAGTGGTTGAGACTTGGCATCATCTGCTCTAAAATCCAATGACTTGAGTGCATTGGTACTGGCTGGCTGACCTTTGGTAAGCCACACAAACAAGGAACCCTGAAACAGTTTTGTATGTCATATTATTATAACTGTATGTTGTAAACTTTTACCCATAGTCATCTTTCAAGATGGAATAACAATGGCAGTCATATTAGAATTATGAATAACATGACAGTCATAATTGAATTACTAATAATTAACAGTTATTATTCACATTATTAATGAATAAAGGGTAATTATTTTGCTCATAAATTTCTTCTGGGCATGAAAGTTATGGCACATTATTTCAAATGAACAGAGCTATTTTACTTTCAATACAGTTCAATAGTAAATATAATATAACCCAACACAAATTCATTTCTATATCACAGTCAATGATAAAAGGTATCAACATCCATCTGAACTTTTGTTCTTTTTTTCATGGCAGTATTTGCAGCCTTTTAATCCTGAAAGTAAGATTATCTAGGATTTAAATAGTTGTCTTTCAGTCAATAAAAATATGGGAGGTTTCGGAAATTCTGCTTGTACAGTGTTGTCTCTGTAAATTCTTCAACTGATTTTCAATTACTGAGGATTCAAATGTGCATGACCTATACAAAAGATCTCTGGAGTATTTTGCTAGAATCTGAGAAGACCAGATGTCTGCCTTCTCTATTCAAGAAGTCAGGGAACCATTCAGCCACTGAACTAAGCAGGATCAAATCTTTCCCATTCCCCAGGCAGGATCTGAACCTGCATGAGAGACAGATACCTAATTCTTTGACAGACTGCACCTTTCATCTTAACATATTATAGTTTACTCTTTTATGCAACTGTCTTGTAATTTTGTTAAAGCCTCTCTGCTTTTGACAGGAACTATCTCAATCCGTTTTTCAATTTGTTTTATTCACTATATATGCAATCTAGGAATAGGACTTTCTCAACTTGAAAGTGATGCTCATTTTGATCACAAGAACTTTTTTGTAGTGGCCTTTTTGAAGCGATTGGAAATTTCACCTGGAAAGTCATGTTTCCACCTGCTCTTCATCTGATGTTTAACTGCTGGGAGTTCTTTAACATGTGTAACATACAGATGGGACCACTGAAATACAATTACCTGAGGAGGCTAGATGTTGGGCTTTCCCAGCTAAAAGGCATACGATTGTTGAGTTTTTGAAAAAAGACTATTCTAATTTTCCATCCTCTGTTAGGATTTGAATTTGTGATACTTTTATCAACACATCTAACCTTTCAGTCACTATAACACCTCCCCCCCTCCTTCCCTCCCCCCCCTCCCTCCCCTCCAATTGGCTGCATGAATTGTTATAAAAGCTGACACTTACAGAGATTATCATACATTCAAAAAATAAAGTATATGTCAAATATGGAACTATTCAATATGACATTTTTGAGATACCAGAGAAAGAAAAGACTAAAAAGGAGGAGGGGAGGAGGGAGGAAGAAGGGAAGAATGACAGACATACAGATTCTTTTACTGCCAGTAGCATAGCAGAATCCAATGACCATGCAAGGTGGACAACTCTCCCATCACTTCCTTTGCCAACATCAAACTTCACAGCAGCCCACGGTTCTACCTGGGTGTTGAATATCACTACATCACCTGTTTAATAAATGAAACTGTATATTAGTTTTAATAAAATTTCTCATATAATTGAAAGTTTGGAACAGGAAAAGGATTTTACACATTGACTGCTTCTGATGGGGTTTCAGCGACATTTAGTTTTTCAGAGTTGATATTCAGGAATGTGAAGTTTTGAATACTATTTTCCCATGCTTTTTTGTGATTTAAAAAAAAAAAGGAATGGATAGACATGATCACTGTATGGATTGAAAGGTGCTTTGCCTACCCAAGAGATCAGGATACAGTAGCAACAAATGTGGTCTTCCAGCAGTCAATGCTCTTACAGTCTAGCAGGTTTATGGGCACAGATATGTTAACAGTATCAATAGTATTATAGTAAATATTTCCATAAATAACACTAATTATCATAACATTTCCAGTGATCAATTGAAATGGATCAAATGCCAAACAGGTTTCAATGAGAAAAAAAGAACTCATTGACAATGGATCACAAAGAGTTAACTTTGAGGGAAGGCAAAAATTTTGGCACAGAAGAATTGCTGCTAACAATTGTTTTCACAAAAGTAAAAATACACTCATGTGCCTTTCCACTAACATCAATAACTATATGCATGGAAAATTTGACATCTGACTTATTTCCCATAGACACTTGATCTATGTATCTGTCGTCACTGAAAAGAAAGTATGTGCAGAACTCACCACTTACAGCACCTACAGCTACCTGCATATGATCTGGTGAAGGCTGCATCAGTGCAATACCTTGACATCGTTTTGCTACAGCAGCAGAAAATACAAAGGGTCGTAAATTCTGTAAAGATGATGAGAGAAAAAAACAGAAGCCTTTTACATATATTTAATATAATTTGGTCTAGACCAGACACCAATTGAAAAACTTGATACTTCATTATTTGTAAATAACAAACTGTATAGATTGCAAAATGCATAAAGATCATAAGAGATAAATTAGATTTTACACTGCCATTTGATTTTATTTCAGTTATACTTAACATAATGACAACATGCCTTGGCAATACTTTCCTTGATTAAAGAAATGCATGTAGTTATGGTTTTGAAAATTCTGCACTATGTCCATTATGCTCATTACTTAGACAGTTTACTTCTTTAGTTACATAAAGCAGCAAAAATGTCGATATGTGATTGGGCCAAAGGTAATGAAAAGGCTTGGGAGGGAAAGAAATGAACAGATTCTGCTATTTTCATTACTGCTCCAGGCCAATAAGAGTACTGAAGATCACTCAACAATATTTCATATACTAAGACAACATCATAATCAATGCCATGGAAGAAAATGTCAGTTTGCAAAACTATAACACAGACTTGTACAAAATGATGATAGTTTTCTTTGATCTCTAACCTATGTTAACACAAGTGGAATTAGAGCCACCTTTAGTTTTCTTTGCCAAAGGTATTTGCCAAAACTGAATTAAAGGCTTCGTCAACAGTTGTTTAAGAGGATATAAAATGATCACAATGTGCTAGTTATCTAAGAATAAAAACAATGTAACTGAACTCAAACACCTTTGTCATTTAGACTGGACCATGATAAAAAAAAAAATGGTGCTCTACTGAAAAATATTGTTATCGTGTCATCTTTTCCACACTGAGTTCTCAATTTTACACAGATAAATACAAAAAAAAAAAAGAAATAAAATAAAATTTCCTCTGCACTAACTGTTAAAATGCTCTCTGCAACTCACCTTCCAATACTGGATTTCTCTCTTCTTGTATACTGAAGCCCAAAGTTTACGAGTCTTTTCTGTTTTATCATCTCTAGGTTGATGATCTAACACCTTCAGATCCACAGGATGGAGGTGGTCATAGGTGATCAGAAGAACATCAGCATCCAAGGGCTCACTGAGAAAAGATATTACTCTGGCTGGAAAATGAACTTCCGCCATCTAAGCTAACCAAGGCAATGTTGCATCGATTCCTCTTTTTAGAACTTACTGGTATGATATCTAAGAGGAATACTTAAACTTAATGTGATTTAGCCTTGCTTATAGAACAACTAGATATCTTGATTCTCATTTACTTAAGTACTCACAAAAAAAGAAGTGCTTTGAGTGAAAAATTAATATAGATTAAAAGAGATGAATTTGGTCTTGTATCTAAGGCATTTTAAGAGGAAAGAAATTTTGCATCCAAACTCAACCATTTATCATTCCATTTGATTGTTGAACAGACAGGACGACATACGATCAGACACAGTCTTATACTATGCTGATTTGAAGTATTATGAAAAAAAAGGAGATGTTTGTCATACTTAAAAATTAATTGAGATCATTACAGAAATTCATTTCTTTCTTCCATGATATCCTCTGAGACGGCAGTAATGTTTCTTAAGCTTGGTTTGTTCCGAAGTTCCACATTGTATTTTTGTATGCTGTGATTTACAGCTTGTATATGTATGTGATTATATGTTACTCATCATTATGTTTGATCATCTGTAAATGAAATACCTCCTCAAGGACAAATAGAGTCTTTGTCATGTTGTGTTGTGTTATGTTATATTATGTTATGTTACCTTATATATTATATTATGTTACCTTATCTTATCTTGCTATATTTGGCTTTGGTTGTTTGAGACTGACTGTTCTATGATGACAGTAAAAGTTCAACACATCACAACACAGTAGGAAATAACACTATAAACCTTGACCTGATTATCTTCTCTTTTCCCACTCTGCTACGTGTTATTCGTTAATCTCACTTTCCCTTCCGCTTGCTGTGATATCTTGCTAATATCAGTTCATGACTATTATCAAAGACCATAGACAACGGAGACACTTAAGTAACTTTATGAGATTCCTGGGAAGCATACGAGGTGGCTGTCTGCTAGGCACTCAAATCCTTACACATTTAACACTAACATACTTTGAGTATCCATTTAAATCTGGGTCAAGTCAGGAAACATTTGTGAACTGTCTTTCCCAAGGACATTAATGTTTGGCGTTTTAGGGATTAGAACCTTGGAACTTCTGATCCCTAATCTGACTGCCTAATCACCAGGCCATCGAAAATATCCACTGAACATAGCTGCATTCTCTGACAGGAGAAATGACTTAAGGCTTTTAGAGTTATGATTCCTTGGCCATTATTTAAGACCTGAATTCTTCATCTGAGACCAAAAATGTATCAGTTTTACTATGGGTGATTCTTCTCATTGTGGGTAACTTATGTCCACAGTAATCACTGGCAACACAGCCTTTGGCAATAGTCCCACTGGCCAAATGATGGAATGCTGACACATCAGGTGTGACATATATCCATAGCATGTAATGTGATATGATCAATTAATTTCTTAATGAATGAAACATACGGTAAACTCATATTTGAAATTAAACAGTACATAAATTCTCTATTTTCTGAAACAAACACATCATAAAGCCACTATGGATAACATCAAACTTTATTATACTTGTTTTACTGTCTTGTTTCTTCTACCAATTCATGACTAATAATTCATGTATTGAAGTACATGGTATATAAAAATTTTCAACACAACATGAAACATCTATTTCCTCTTAGTTGCAAAAAAAAAAATAAATATGAGTAAAGAAAATGTGACATCAGAAAAAAAAAAAATGAGGCAGCTGTTTTTTTTAAATTTCAATCCAAATAACAATAGAATATTTTTACATCAAATCCATCCATAATAGACTCCCTAATTAATTTCACAGCTAGATAAAAAAAAATACAGTTACTGTAGAACACTATGTTACAATTGCATCATAAATTTGTGCTTGCATCCATTAAATTTGTCAGCACCATAGAAGGTTATACTTTAATTCATGGCAACATTTTTCTTCACATACTAATGATTCATTTTTTGAAACATCTAAAGAATCAAATAGACCTAAGAAAAGATTCTAAAAGATCTTCAGATTTTAAAAACAGCACCATTAAAAGTAAACAGCTGAGTGAAAAAAAACAAAGTAATTATAAAAAATGTTCATTTTCAGAATGCTGATTGTATTGTAAAGATGAACACTTCAACATCACATTTCGCTGGATATCTGAAAGCTGTTTATGAATTTTTGATCGACAAACAATGAGATTCAAAAAGTGCTCTTTTCTGCCTAATGAGCAGAGAGCAACCGGAACCACAGAATGAAGGCCAAAATTTCATTCACACTGCAGGAAAAACTTTCAAGAGACAAAAAAGAAAAAGCCAAAATGCTAGTTTAATAATTACAAATTGAGTATGTGACACTGAGTGCTAGAGTATATGCTTCTGCCAGTAAAGTAATTCACAAGTCTTATTGTATTTTCACTAAAACTATCATATTCAAATTAAAGTTTCTTGCTTATCACATAAATAATGGAATTTTTGCTATAATAACAACAATGTGATATTACTTCTTAAAAGTGGAGCAAAGTTTTGCTCATAAAGTTATAGCTACAGCAGAAAAGTTCATTTCATATCATTTATACATATTAAGTTTCTATGGAGAAATATCCTATCCATATTTTCATGATGAGAGTTGTGTGATCTTTTTCGTACTACGGAACTCCCAAGCCTTTCAAAATATTGACTGATTCATTACACTGATAAGGCTAACATACAACAACAACAAATCAACCACTACCCATACCACTATCTAAAGCCAATAATTGTGAGGTTTAGGCCTCCAATTACTGCACAATATCCAGAGTCAGTGTTCCAAACCACTCCCCTGTTTATGAATGAACTGTGAGTGTGTGCATTTGGTGGAACAGCAGAACCTGTTTGAGCTGAAAATGGGAGCCTTAACTTCACAATTACCCTAAAGCCCAGTCACAAAATTATTGTTTCACACTACTCACAAAGATGCCTGACATGCACCTCTGACAAACTTATGACATCTTCTGGATCACAATGGAGAATCTTAAAATGAAAAATACCCAAGTTTACCTCATACAGTTTGAGCCAAGGTCGAGAAAGCCCAAGTGGAAAATAAAAAAATAAAAAAATGAAAAATACTAAAAATCTGTGAGAGACTGACATTTAAAATTGAAGGTGCAAGCATTCAAACAACATTAAATGTGAAACTGGAGTAGCTAGAATTTTCTTTTGCCAGATACATTCTCTCAAAATGGATCTGAGGATTTTTCAGTCCAGGATCTTCAACTGGAGAATTCATGACATTCTCAATACTGACTAGTGGCTGTGCTCAAAGATAATTAATAAGAAGCAGTGTAACACAGAATGTTTGATTATTGTTTTTTATTGAAAGCTAGAGACAGAAACAGATAAAATTGTAGCATCTGCAGAGACTGAAAGTGGAAAATGATTATTGAAACAGCAAGAAATGATCTAAATACAGAGATAAAAAGATCAAATGTTAAACAGAGAAACAGCACCATGCACATTTAACTCATAAACACAGTGCTGATGAATGATCTTTGCATAAATTTAATGATGGACTTATGAAAAGGACTTAAATTCTCTGCAATGTTCTAGCAACACATAAAAA
The DNA here is from genome assembly GCA_039654565.1 of Peronia peronii. Classification (NCBI taxonomy): domain Eukaryota; kingdom Metazoa; phylum Mollusca; class Gastropoda; order Systellommatophora; family Onchidiidae; genus Peronia; species Peronia peronii. Next base: position 26,611 of record JBCEWB010504433.1, on the reverse strand, counting down.
ACATTGCTTTCCATAGATTTGTGGTCAGATATCCTACTCTCTATCCCCAAATGGTCCCTCCTGATCCTCTCTTTCCGTAATTGGCCCAAAAAAAAAAAAAAAATCTTTAATTAAATGACAAACACTGACTAATTGATGAACACATCCATCTATGAGAAGCAAAACAAGAGGAAGTAATTCATGGCTAACACTGTAGAATTTTGCTTTTATCAAGGAATATTACATCATCAAGCCTTATTATCAGACTCTGGGTACTGAGACGGGCAAAAGGGAAAGAAACAAAACAGTTGGTTACATTGAAACATGCTAAGAAATGTGAATTTGCAAAGAAGGCTGACTGCCATTTTCTTATTGAGAAAAATAAGAGCAAATGAATATATATATATAAAGAATATAATATTCTGATGCATAAAAACATATTTTTTTTGCAGCCAGTCAATTTTCCAGCAGACTGAATTATTTACATCACCTAAAATTCATATACTTAATTCATACACATTCATGTTTGAAAAAAGTTTTGAGCTAGTTTGACTAAAGAGAGAGAAATTGTGAAATGAAGAGACTATGAGTTACAGTTCAGAACTGGCCAAAATCAGAAGAAAAATGAACAGTTTAGCACAGAAATCTATATATTCAACTCATAACATGATCTATAATCTGTCCATAAGAGCAATATTTACTTATTCAGAGATGAAAGTCCTGTCAACTGTGCAAACAAAAACATCGATATCAGAAACAGTTTCACCACATTCAAGCCCAGAATTTTCTGTTAGAGTCCAGTGTCTTATGGCTCATTCTGACTTACTACAAGACATTTGTCAGCCATGTGGCAATTGTGCATACAATTAATAATTTTACATCTTTAAGGCAGCCAACTTCATGAATTTTTTTTGCTTAAAATACTTGGGTAAAGCTAGATATTGACTTCATTGGGTGTCCAAGAATGAAATGGTTTGGGTGTATTGTGAGAATGTTATCCTAACCAGCCAGCAATGAAAGCTTTCAATAGAGTAAGTCAGGCTTCAGCAGCAGATGGCAACCAAGAAAAGATGATTGGTGGAATGGAAGAGATACTGAGAAGAGATCAACTGACTGCCACCAAAACCTGGTCCAAGAAAGACAATTTCATCTCCATCAATGCTTAATAGCATGAGAAGCAAAGCTTAACAAACATTCACCAACAGGCTGAAACTTGCTCTCATCAAGGAACACTACATCATCAGGTCTTATCATCAGACTCTCAGGACTGAGACAACCAAAAAGGAAAGAAGCAGAACAGTTGATCACATTCAGGCATGCTTGGAAAATTCAATTTCGCCAAGATGACAGATATGTAAAAGAAGAAAAAAGGATATCTAATTTAACTGAAATTTCAGAACTCCACATATCCCAAAGCAATGTTATCATAGGCTAATCAGTGTGTACTGACAAGCTGAGCATGTAAAGTTGAATTCATGATCTCTGACCACCAAAAACGCACACAGTCAATAACAAGCCTTACATGGCACACACAATTTCTTTACACTCATCTGTACTTGATGTGATCCTAAATAACTGTGTCTGAATAATGAAAATGGAAGTTTAAAAACTACTTTGACTGAGGAGAAGAAAGGGAGAAAGATGGGAGAGTGAGGAGAATAGCAAAGCAAATTGTTAGTAGCACAGAATTAAAAAAAAAAAAGGGGGAGATAAATGGCAAGAAAAACTATAATACAAGCATATGGAGGAAATAAAGCTGAGGAGACTCATAATACAAAGCTTACTTTAATTACCAAATAAATAATTTAAAAAAAACATAAAATTTTCAGGTCAGGTCAGGAGAACTCAAAATTTCAAATCATGTTTTCCTGATGTAAAGAAAAGTGAACTTAACAAAAGTAAATGAAATAAAATGTGACAATGTTTGTGCAACTGAATAATAATAATAATAATAATAATAATAATAAAAAATCATGGTTTGAAGAAATTACAGAAAGAAGTTCTTGGTTTGTAGTAAAATATGAGGAAAGAAACTGATCAATAAATTGCAAGAGAAGTTTGCACATGTAGAAAAAAAAAATGTGTTCCTGGCAAGAGCAATGATCATGTACATAATTATCTTTGGTGAATTCAGATATAATACATATGCACACACAATATGACACTGTAGTATGAGTTCATATTCTTCAGGAAAAAGTTTAGAAGAATACTTGGGTCTCAAAAGATCATAGGCTCATAAAGAAAGATAATATGAAACTCAAATAGATATTTCAGGCCATTCTTAAAACAAAAATGCAGTGATCTACTTTTACCATTTGAATTCAAATTGATGTTTATCTTTCTTATTGAGGACATAACTCACTACTTTAGTGAAACATAAAAATCAGTTTGCATTTGAGTTTCATATTATATGCATTGTATTGAACAAGGCATCAGCATTTGCAGAAGTTTATTAGTTGTCAGCACTTCTAAAGTCATCTAACTGGTTTCTATAGCATGACTTATCCTCATAAGTTCGTTGAGATGTCCCAGTCTGTGTGTCAGCTTTTTTCTGCAGGATCTCTTGCTGGTCATTGTGAGTCATGGGCTAAAAGTCCCAATTGCTGATACAAAAATTGGGTTATTTTGATTAATAATAATCATCAAAACAATTTTTAACAACACAAAGAGAAGATAGTGTAGATAGGCACTGAATTTGTGAGAATACAAGAAGTGTGAGATCAAAATGAAGTTCAAGAAATGAAGGATGGAACAACATCTTGTTGAATTTGGGGAGTGGAGGAGAGTACAAAAGGCAGGAGGATTGTAATATTATTTGTGATCCTCTGACATAGGAAGTATAAAATCTCTAAAGAGAAGATATATTTATATCTATGGTTTGCTCTGTATAAAAAGCAAAATGCAGTTTATCCATCATAAAGTATGATTTCTCAGTCATAAATCAGATGCAGAACTGCCACTAATTAGAGGCCTTAGACATTTTGATCACTTAACTTGAGCACTGAAAAGTACAAAGTTCTATTGCAAGGGAAAGACACAATGAGCAGATTGGAAAAATTAAGTTCCCAAAACGGTAAAAAGACATACAGAAAATTAGCAACAGAAGATGGATGTTAAAAGTCGATACCAAAACCATGCTACATTAATCCACAACCATTAGAAATAACAATCAATTGAGCACTCAGAGCGAGACAGTGAGCATTACCATTTAAAATATCATTTAGCACTGAGTGCTTTAAAGCTGATGTTCATCATAAAGTTTCTTGATATAAACACCTAAAGTATTTAAAGGAACTGACACGAATTCAGAATGATTGATCAAACTTAAAATGTCATGAAAATATTTTCACAAAAGCCATACCAAATAATGACAACTGGAAAATGAACAGAAAAATTTTCAGCCAGTGTGTATTCACAATCTTATAGATATTATTTTGTTCACATAGCATGATATATATAACCACTAAGAATAAAATTTAAAATTCTTGAACATAAATGTGCTACATATGATACCTCAAAGATGGAAATAACTATATGGGATGTTTGCCTTCAGATTTGATCTTACTAATGTATAGTTTCCTGTAGAAAATGATTACTCTACAATGACCATTCTAAAACTTATCCATTAAAACATGGATGCCTGATCATTTTGTTAAGCACTATTACTCATTAGAAGGCACTTCAAACCGTTATTGTGACATATCCATCAGCGACAGTGTAATATGGTGTATGAAACATTATAGTGCTTATTACAGAATCAGTTCATAACAACATATGTTTATTTCAGATGACAACACTGATTGCTTGCTGTAATAGTTCTAAAGCAAATATCAACACTACTGTGCAATTAGCAACTTCACTGGCTCCATCCATTTGATTAAAAGATTATTAATGAATGTTTTGGTAATTATCTCACATGGTATTATAGTGCTGCAGAAGTGTGAAGGTATAATAATGGGTTATCATTTGTCTTTCCAAATTCCTACATACTTCAATGACTTCACGAAACTTTGTAATATCATTTTATTAATAATTGCTTTTTTTGTTCATAACTTCTAATTGAACTTCACAATCTGAGCTCAGGCGAGATCACAAATCCTATATTTTGTAATATCATTTTATTAATAACTGCTTTTTTTGTTCATAATTTCAAATTGAACTTCACAATCTGAGCTCAGGTGAAATCACAAATCCAAGACACCCAGCACCGAAAGATGTTGCAATAGATACAGTCTGATGAAATGTATAAGTGAAAGGTTTCCTGTTGGCCAAAGAAGTTATGCAGCTCACATCATTTTCCTTCTACCTCTGTATTCGATAAAGAAGAGATTAAAATGCGTGTACTTGTAACCATGATCTATTGATACTGCCATTTAAGTAAACTTTGATGTCATAGATAAGAATGTTTGATATTATGTGTAGTATTCAATTTTCAGATCTTACTCACTCTTCCAGTACAGGAGCCTCAGGTTTTGACTTGTCCTTTGGCTTTGCTTTTCCCTTCTCAGCTGGAGGTTTGGGTGGTGGGTCAGGTCCTGCATCACGGCGTAGAGCTTGTGGTGGGGGGACAGCAGGGATGTTCATGATCTGTGAGTGACCCCACAGACCTTTCCTAAGGTAAAATAAGTATACATGTGTCTGTGGTATTTTGTAATTATATCCATCCAATGACAAAAATGTTCTGTTTTTAGTGAGAATTGAATTGTTAAAGATCTGCATGTGTCATGCATTTAAGGCTTATTGAATGTCCTCAATGCTACTTTGCGTAAAAGAGTGGTCACAGATTTTCTTTTATTTGACAAATATTCAGTACAAAATAGGATTCTACTGAGTGTTACATACTATGTGATATCCAGTTCATATCTTTTATTGATTTACTGTCATTTTAAACTGAAGAGGAAAAAAATGAATAAACTTGGAATCGCTTCCTCCATGACCAGTCTTGTAATCTCTTGTCTTTGTTTGAACAAAAATTGTTTCTATCAACACTTGGAAACAACAGTATTCATTAAACATGAGTAATCAACTTGTGCTAGTGGTTGAACAGAGTCTAATTTATGAAACCAATTACACTGCAATATTTTGCTACATATTTTACACTATATTTCATATGTGTGTGTGTGTGTGTGTTGTGCCCAGGGCAAATGAGTTGGAAGTCATGCTGGCCGATTTCAAGTTACCATCATTTTTAACTATTTTCCGACTGAGATACCAAATGTTTTAATTTTTTTTTTTTTCACAAAATGAAAATTCAATCTTTTCTAACTTGAAAAAAAAATATGAGTATCTGAGTCAGAAAATAGTTAAAAATGACCGTAACTCGCGATCACCCAGGGCGACTTCTGGCTCATTTGCCCTGGACACAAGATATATGTTATAAAAAAATCATATGAATATAAGAGAAACAAAGAAATGACCTGCCAGAAAGAACAAATTACAAATATTTCCATGAACACTAAAAAGCCAGTGAACAAATCTTACTTGTGATGATCTCGATTTTTTTGCAACGTATGGAAAGTACGGGTAATCAAATCATAGGCCTCATCACTGGGTTCTCTCCCTTTGGGATTTCCAGTTGCTTGTATCTTTGCAATACAAAGAAACACTTAACATACAACAACATAAAGTTTGATTGTGCTGATATGATATGCATAATTTTTTTGTGTCTGTTCTTTATAATTATGTATATCTTACACTCATACTGTGCACATATATCATAAAAATAAATTCATTTTTATATGAAAATATAATAATATATATAAATTTTCATATAATAAGTCTCAAATTTTTGCACACTGTAGAAAGTAATTTCATTCAGGTAATTATCATTGTTCTGATATAAGAATTTTGATCGATCATCCTCACAATATGAATCAAAATATGATCTATAAAAGAAGACCATTGAAAAGAGCAATGCCATCTTTTTTTTTGTTCCACTCTATAATGGCACAAACAATTTTGCTTTTTCAGACCATTAAAAAGACTTGTAGATCCTGTGATGTATTCTGGGAGAAAATTGAAAACAATATGCAGTCCAAGAGAAGCTACTTATTGTGTCCCCAAAACCCTTCTTGTTTGTGTTAGTGAATAGTTTTCTTGCCAGTTAGATGCTTGAAATAACTGAACTTTCTTGGCATGTTTAAGTTATAAGTGAAAAGATAACATCCAAATCTGTTCACAGTTTAAGTGTGCATGAATTCCAAAAGAGTCTCATAGGCTGGATTTAAATTATTGATGAGCCAAAAGAAGTGAGTTAAAATACCTCAACTTCTTTCATGAACATATTCTCTGAAATGCGTTTCAACATGACATCTTGATGAACACCTTCACTGGCCACTTCCTTGGTGAGGTTTCTTGTCACCTGTAAAATAAAACATTACATGACAGACTTTAAAACTTCAACAAGTGTCTTCAACCAGTGCTGCCTAATAATAAGTTACACTGAGTTCACAACAAAAACTGACAAGCTACAGTAAATAATATAATTTTATAGGTTTGTTACACTTTACCTGTTGGCATATTAGGATGAGCAGAGAAACAATGCAGAGTAAAGAAAAAGATATTCGGCTAGTCTAGCTTGACTTATTTTTTAATCATGTATTTTCTTCCCTATTGCTTAAAAAGATAGCCATTAAAAAAACAAAACAATTAAAGTTATCTAGCAACTTAATTTTAGAGTTGCAACTGAGGAAGTGTTGAATCACTGGCATTAACAAACAGCACCAAAATGACCACAAAAAAACAACAACAGCATGATGCTGTTGGTCAAGAGTCAATAATTCTGGGTGATTCATTATTAAGGCCAGGGTCGGCAGTGGAAATTGATGTTGAGGGTCAAAATTGTCGATTTTGCGTTCTAGTGATATTTTTATTCTTGGACCTCTTATTGATAGTGTGCAATGCATTTTTGGGAAAAAGTTGATTTTGAGGACCTAAAACTGTCATTATTGCACAGTGAGGTGAGTGCATAATTGTTATTTTTTTTTATCAAAATGCCCTCATTTCATAGTCTAGACAAGCAACTTTGCCAACTAGAACCCTTCAAATTTAGTATCGATACAAAATCTGACCTCTTTCCTCTTAGCCAATAGTAACCTTTCCTTCCTTCAATGTAATTTTCCATGCCCAAACACCCATTCATTTTCATAGGATCGTGAGAAACTTACACATTCCATTCTCCCTTCATAGTACTATACCTCCATATATGGACTGATCACACGAGACCTGTGTGCTTGCAGGCCGTGCATTGGCCGGCGAGAGAAGGTTAACTGTCTCTATTGGCTCGATGTGTGCAAATAGCGCAGTTCAAAGGCCGTTTCCATCTGTAAACTGTACCGTGCTGAATGTTATGCTGTTTAGTGTCATGATGTTGTTAATGTTAGAAAAACAAAGAAACTAAGAGGCAGGCTATTTGGAAGAACATAAGAGCCAGAAGGCAGAGAGACCTGGAAGAACAGGACGGGGGTTCTAGCTGTGTTCTTGGTGGATTCTGAAGGGAATAATCACCATAGATAGACATTATCATGGGAAAGAAGACTGACACTCACTAAACCTTTAGAAAATTGCAATTTACTTAAAATATGCTTTTATTGCAATAAAATATAAATTTTGTAAAATCTGCCCATGGGATTTATTTGAAACTTACAGGAAGTGTGCAACTAGGTAAGATAAAGATTTTGTCTGATGTTTTTTTTAAATCTGCGAAAGTGTTTTTTCTGCATTTTTTTTCTTCTAAAAAATGTGAAAACCTACATATACTATATAGTGGAATTTTTAAAAAATAGCAATAAATACATTTTACAAAATATCCCAAAAACGATCAGACAAAATCTTTATATTGGGTGAAAGAATGTTTCTGCAATTGACAGACAGTTTATGAGAAATTTGGGTTGAAAAGTACAAGGAAAAATCCAAAATGGCAGCTGTTTTCATTTGTTTCCATGGCAACCATGAACATTTTACATGAAAAACTACCCTAGGATAAATGAGGGACACACTTCCAACATGTTTTTAGCATTAAAAGAGTGTTCAACTCAAAAATGTGGATTTTGGCGTTCACTGCCGACCCTGGCCTTAATAAACTGACACAGCTGTATATGACATCTTCTTCAATGGATTTCTTTGCCCTTCAATGAAAATATCAGAACAGTCAACAACAGCAATTTCAAACAGACCTCTGTCTGTCATATCTTGTGAAGAACAACATTCCATAAGTTAATGTTGTAGCTGTTCTAGTAAATTTCTTTGTTCTTAAGACTAAAGATAATTTAGCAGGGGCACTGTTTATTGAGATATGCTTTCAGGTATAAGAGTCTACAAGCATTCTGTTTCATGAATACAAGTATCTTCAATATCTGATTTGTTCAGGTTGGAAATATGTTGTGACCAGTGTTACACTGTATGGAAATTAAAGAAACCAAGGACATTGATATGAAAATTATATGCACAAGGTGAATCTACACATCTGCACACATCTGTCCATCCATTTATCCATCCATTTATCCATCCATCCATCCATCCATCCATCTATCCAGCTACCTACCTATTCATCCATCCACCAGCCTAGACATACATAATATACTTAAGCGTTCCCATATGCATATAAATATAATATTGGATTTTCTTTACCATTCACCATCACTTCAAAAAATTCTGTAAGAAAATGGTGTAAATTAATTTGTAATAAATCAGTCTTGACATTTTGTGAATGTGGTCTTTCCTGTGATCTCATTTTATAGATTCTGAATTTGAAGGCTGTTTCAAACTGAGATTATGCTCTGAGCTTCCTTGAGGCATGCATTGTTTTACATATTCTCAAAACTTGAAAGCTTGATGTGAAGAGGTTTGTTGGCCTTATTTATAATTTTGTTGAAACTGTTTCTCTGTATTTCTTGTGTTACCTCCAAGGGCTGGTGCTGAGATAAAAGATAATTTTAACAATTTATGAATTGAACACTTTGTGATGGCCATATCAACTGGGTTCTGAAAAGAATCCAATTGACTCAAAAGTAAATTCTGCAAAACACAACCGGGTACAGTATTTAAGAGGAAAAGCATTCCAAGCAATGACAGGTTTTTTGCAAAAAACTATCACTCATACCTCTAGTACAAGTTCTTCAGCTACTAGCTGAACTGCTGTTTTCTCTGACAAAGCCTTTGAAGTTTTATTCCAGTCTGTTTGTCTCTTGTTGATCATTTGCCTGGGAACAAACAGGAATGTTACTTTGCTTTTCTGAGCAAAAGATAGAGCAATAGTGAAAAAAAATATGATTTTCACTTTAAAAAAACAAAAATTAAAATCTGAAGATATAGAAATACTTGAACAAAATAGTTTGCATAAAAGAAGAATCCAAAAATTCAAACATTACAGATTTTATTATATACAAAAACAGAAAAAAAAATGAAAATAGTTAATACTGATTTTAACCCCTTCACTGCTACATCAGTTTTGCATTCCTATGCTAACCATCAGTGAGACAGTCAGTCTCCCTTGATCAACAACTCAATTACTAGTAATCCCAATCCACATTCAGTCCAGCTCACTGTACCCAAAACAACTGGCATCAATCCTCTACTTTCCTCCAGGCCATTGGAGGCACCAGTACTATTTCATCTGCCAGTCATCAGCTTGCAGCATCTATCAAAAGATTCTGCCTTTAAATGAGAAAGGCTGGTCATTGATTGGAACATCAGATCAAGGGGGAAGAAGGAGTGGTTGGTGGTAGGCTGACATGACAGACCCGTTTTTGACCATACCTGGAACTATTGGTAGCAGTAAAATGGTTTAATATAATTTCATACACTTGAGTTATTTTACGGTGCAATAGTACAAATAAAGTTACATTGTACCAGACGTGATCAGTGACTGTCAGTATAAAAATGTATGATGTGCATGACTATCAAAGTTGGTGAAGTGAGATGAAATCATCTAAAACTTACAGTTTCATGTCTCTTTCATATATTGCATAATCAGGTGGAATATGCTTGATAATAAAATCATCTACAAACTCCTCAACCAGCCTGCGCACCTGAAAGAGAATATGTTTACTGGTTACAAAATATGTAACATACCTGGACTGATAAGAGCAGTGAAACAGCTTTCCATGATATTTGACCTTCATCATCAAGATGTTGAAACAGTAAATTATTAAGTCTTGGCTTCTTTATTCTCAGATACTTAGGGCCATGTGTGGAATAGGGTCAATTTCTGAATTTCTTGATAAAAGCTTGATTTAACTCTATATGAGCCTACATGTTTGGGCCTGGATTGATGAATAAAGTAAAAAAAAAAATTTTTTTTGGATTAAATCGGTTAAAATGTGGTGGCCATTTTGGATTTTTTTTACTACTTCAGTTCTTAGACTAAGGTTTTTTTGTTTATTGACCAAATGATCTGAAATTTGGTGTGTGCATACTAAGTACTCAAAGGTAGGGCTGTACAGAGTCTTTTTTTGATATTTCTATTTGTTTGTACACTATTGCATATTACTTGATTATGTAATACATTTTTGTTGGTTTTGTCAATTGTGCTAACGTATAACTTCTTAACTATAAGGAATATAATTTTTATTCTATACAGATTTAAGAAATGCTTTGAACTTCATTGTACCCAAATCTGAGGATATTTGGTTGAAAAATAAAATTCTAGGCATTTATTCCCAAAAATAATTATTTTGAGAGAATGGCATGCAAAGTTTGGTAATTATGGTATTACCTGTCTTTTTACATTGTGATCGAATACAAGCCTTGTTGCTAGAGCTATTTGGGGATGAGATAAAGAAGAAATACTCAAAATTTGTGATTTTCTTGTGAGTACTCATGCCAGAAAAATGGGAAGTAAACTATTTTAGAGCTATTTTCATGACATTGTGGTGCTGAAATCTGATGGGTGGATGGATAAAGAAGCAAAAATAAGCATAACTATATTTTTGATAAAATTTTGATTTTTCATCATTGTTCACCCATGCATGGCCATTAGGCAAGTTTTTCTCAGAGTTTGATAATTAATTCAGTAGTTATGGAACTGTTAAACTCCAATATTAATCATCTGTTTTCATTTTTTTTTTCTCCTTTGTATCAGTTTGTATTTGTCTTACACAGCTAGTACAAATCTTTTCATTTTGAAACATTTTTTGAGTATATAAAAAGAAAGCAATTCACATAGCTCAAAATTAAAGAATGTACAAGAATGAAAGTGCATATCAACATGCTATACCAAGTTCTCTTTAGTCAATGATTTTGGTTAGTCCTACATTGATATTATATATTGACATAAAATGTACACTGGTTAGACCTGTCTGGCAGTTGTCGATATTTCATAATAGGGATAAAATAAAAAAACACATAAATGTAAAATCACATGAGTACAGCAAATAAATCACATATTTGATCCATAAAGACTCAAATGTTCATGTAGTATCTGCTGCTTCATATTAAACAATACAGACTTCATTCAGGAATAGCTATTGGCTATAAAATGCTTTCTGTACACCTCTCACCATCAAGAAATCTGGTATTTGCCATTTTTCATATGATTCAATACCAAGCTCTCCTGCATATGGTTTTCTTTTGTGCAAGTAGTCCTGATAGAGACTCTCTCTGTGGATAATATAAGAAATAATGTGAGAAAATGAAAGAAAAGAAAAATCTCATGTTTTGACATGTCATGTTCTTGAACCTGTTTTTCCCCCATTTATCCCTTTTTTCTTTATTCTTTTTCCTTTTTCAGGACATTTGAAAATTTGAGTTACATTCCTTCAAGTGAAACCCCAGCAAAACGCCCAAACCATTTCAGTGAGACAGGCTTTTTGACAATTTTGAATTCTTAACCACTTTACTGCTCCGTCAATTTTGCAGTCCTGTGGTAAGCATCAGGGATATGGGCAGTCTCAACTACTACTAACCCCTACCCGCACTCAGTCCCACCCACTGTGAGCGAGCCAACTGGCACCTGTCCTGTACTTTCCCATAGGCAGTCAGAAGCGCTGATTGTAATTCAATGTTGGTAATCAATACATAAACAAGAGGAGGGCTCTCTCTGCTTGGTCATCTGTCAATCATTCACTTGTGGCCTCTATCAAAAGATTCAATATGTAGCATTGAAACGCCGTTCACTGGTCGGCACATTGGATGAAAGGGGTACAGAGCCAGGACATACCATGTACTATTTTTGGCTACTTTTTGGATGTATTCTATACTGTTACTAGCAGTGAAGTATTTAACTTTTTCCATACCCTGATTCAGACCTTATCCATTCTGCAAATTAACAGGAAATATTTCTTTTATCTACAGAGTGAATATATCATGCCCATATACAAATCTACTTATAAATGGACCATGACAAACCTTATATCAAAGGAATGATAACAATACAGAAACATGAAATGATGTCAGCTGAAAGGAAAGAAACAGCATGTGTTGAATTTTTTGGCGACAGTGGCAATTACTCCAAGCTGACCACCAGCAGAACCAATGTATCAGGGAAAGGTGAGGTGAAAGTATAGCCACAGACACAATCTCTTAACCATGAAAGACGTAGAACACCTCATCAATTAGTCAGATACTCACCTCAGATTCCATATCCTGTCCACAGCATCTGGTATATCATCTACAGCGTTACGCACTAATGAGTCTGATGAGTGGACACTCCTGTAGGCTGGTGTGCCAGCACTAGGAGGCTTCATCTGAACTTCACCAACTTCGCTTCCTGTCAGACAGGGCAATAGTAAATGAAGATTGACTTCAACACATTGTATCCATAACAATCTATATTATGCTACAATGCATCTCAGCATGAAGGATAAAACATACCAACTGGGAAACAAAACTGAGGAAAATTCAAACTTTCCATCTGTCTGACAGACTTTAGTAAGTTGTTTTAACAATTGCACTGTCATACCCCATTGAAGAATGAAAGAAACAGGAATCATCTTCCCTAAAACGACATGTTGGTTTGTCATGTGAAAATTCCTATCAATAATTCTATTAAAAGCCCATAATCACTGTGATATTAATAAGCATCCTTATTCTTTAACAAAAGACTATAAATTAAATCTAATTAGGCTAAATGAAAGCTTGTGATATGAATTTTTTCTCATCCCAGTCATGGTGCAGACAGATGAGGTTAAACATAATGCAAAGATGGAGTGAGGACTGTGATTTAAGATAAGTCACAGAAATAAAGTTGGCATCATAACAGATATGCTATTATAAAACTTTTGCTAAGTCTTATGTCACATGCCTTAAAGATTTCCATATCCGTCATCCTTGGCAGAATCAAAAGTAAACTGAGGGACCAAAATGGACCTGAGCAATTCAGTTTCCAGTCTAACAAAGGTACAAGAGAAGCCATCTTTTGTTTTAACATCATAACCCAGAAACAAATGGGAGTACAGAAGGACATATATGCTTGTTTTATAGATTACGCAAAGGCATTTGACAGGGTAAAGCACTCAGAAATGGTCAATGCACTAGTAAAAGCAGATCTGGATGGTAAAGATATACAAATCATCATACAATTATACTGGAATCAGAAGGCAGCTATCAGAGTTGATCCGGAATTATCTGACCCAACACAAATCAAGGCTGTGTGCTGTCACCTTATTTGTTCAACATATATACTGAGTACATCTTCTGAGAATCCAGCGATATGACTGGTATCACCATCCACGATAATAATATTAACAACATCAGATATGTCAATGATACCACCCTACTTGCAAGTAACAACAATGACCTACAAAGAATATTTAATAAAGAAAACAAAAAATGAATAAAAGGGCCTGAACATGAATGTTGCTAAAACAAAGACAATGGTCATCAGCAGGTCAGAATGGAAATGAACAAATATTATAGGTAATGGAAAGCCCTTTAAACAAGTTCAACATTTCAAATACCTAGGTCAGACCGTAAATGAAGGAAACAAAAATGACCAAGAAATAAATATCAGAATAGCTCAAGCCAAATCAACTTTCATTCAAATGAGTGACATTCTTACATCTCAAGACATCTCATTAACACTCAGACTTAAAGCAGTGAACCTTTACATATATCCAATAGTTATTTATGGAAATGAAACATGGACTCTCTATGCAGAAACTATGAGAAAGATAAAATGTGGGTTTTCAGGAAGATGGTGAAGATCAATTAGAAAGACAAGGTGAAAAACGAAGATGTCCTGAAGAGGCTAGGGGTGGTGAGAGGTCTGCTCAGAAAAGTAAAAAACCAACAAACATACTTTGGACATGTCGTAAGGTATCAGAGCATACAGAAAAACATCTGAACAGGAAGAATTGAAGGCAAGAGAGGGAGAGGCTGCCCAAGACGAAAATGGATGGCTGATGAAAAGGACTGAATGGGAAAGCAGATGTGGCAGTGTACAAGGACAAAGTGACTTGGTGAAGGTTGGCATATCGACCCCGGGTATACGCAGACAGCCCCAGTTCTGCATGACGGGATGACACATAGCAAGCAAGCAAGATTATAAAATTTTTGCAGTCTTATAAATACGCATTTAAGGAATAAACCTTTTTTTTTATCTTTCAGATTTGGTAAATAGATATAAATTTACTTTCATAATTCCCCAGATGTGGGAATCATGATCTTGTATAATTATTTTCTTTGATAAATATGTCTTTCTATTGAACAAACTTTAACTTTCAAAACTAATCTAAAGGCTTATAAGAAGATGATACAGCCTATGGTACAAAAAAGATAATTAGAGTAGCAACCTCTGTAGTATGTCATGAAATATGACTAACTTAAAATTACATGCCTATAGATATCATGACATAATTATTTCAGCCATATCAAAATAAGAAATGGGACACAAATATTCAGTTTGGGAAATGACTTGGTTATCTCTCTTTAACCCCTTCTTGCAAATTAACTACAGTGCAAAAAATGTTGAAAGGATTGACGTCACTCAATACCCCGTCCCTTTCAATTTCAGTCTCCACATGTAGACCATTGTTCATATGTCTATATATATATATATATAATGTGGATTTAATACCCTCCTATCTAAAGAACATTTATGAGTATAATTTATTTGTTTGTTTAACACAAGATGCCAGCCATCATAACACAGCATAAAAAAAGTTAATTATCCCACTAATAAACAGCAACAGTAAAAAAAAAAAATATATATATAATCAAATAAAGGATAAAAGTTCAGTGAAGCAAACAGACAAACAAATAACAAAGAGAGAAATGAGATTATCTGTTGAAAAATAATTGCAAAACAAACATTTTGTGACAATTATGTTTATTTGAAAATTATATTTATTATTAGTGCTGTATATCCTCAAAAGAGGTAAAACAGTACATGGTCATGGAATTCAGTTACATTTTCTAGCTCAAGAAGAGCAGAAGAGTGTTCACAAAGAGCTTCCATATGGTGTTTTGATAAAATTGACAGAGAGCAAAAAAAATAAGTGGGTGGAACCTCTAAAATGCCTAAGACCAGAAGATCAGGCAGACAAAACAAAAAGGAAGCTGTAATAGAGGACAGTATACATTGTATTACGTGGGAAAATGTACCTCTTCAACAGCATGGAAAAGTTCAGCTTAAAACAAAACCAGTTTTACTTCATGTGGCCATAAATCTGATTCACTAGGTTTGCTGCACTAAATCAAAGAGGGTGAGAAAAGCCGAGTGAAAGAAACAGAAATGAAAGCTTGTAAATTTTAACAGCACCATTAGTTCAATCTGATCAACAAATTTTATTTGATTTCCTGGGTAATTCCTAGTGCACTCAGATAAAAGCAATTAAAATCTCACCCTGAAACTATTCCTTAGAGTGAAATATGAAGCCCCAACATGGGGCACTGAACAAAAAAAAAAAAAGTGCTTTATTTATAATATTATCAGTATAGTTAGTTACTTTGATAAATTTTTAACTTCTTTTGATGTAGTGAGGAACTATTGAGGCAGTTGGGTGGGCAAAAATCTTGATATTCTTCATTTTGTCACATATTTTCCTGCTTTTTTTCAGGTTTTATTCTGTTGAAGAGATAGTTTCCATTCCTTGCTGACTCAATAATATATATTTATACAGCATATATCTGAATGATATTGGATAACACAAAAGATATGAGAATATTTCTAAGAGGAAACAGCCATTCAATAAGAACACAAGCAACAGGTGTCTATAAAATCTCATTGTAACTTTACAACAACCCACGTGCAGGGTATGCAGTTATAAAAGTGTCACATTTGTAGAATACATATCACAAGTCATGCAGGTTGTTTCTTAAGTATGTATTTATAAGACAACAGAATCATGCAAGGAAATGATTTCCCAAATTAAGAAATGGGAAATGGATTGGGGGGGGGGGGGGGAGGAAAGGTAACAGAAGGTGGGGAGGGGGCAATTTCTTCTTCCTCTGTCTCACTCACTTTCTTCTTCCTCTGTCTCACTACTGTCATTTGCCAATGTTAGATAAACTGCATACAATTCACGATTAGTATTCAGCCACCATATGTCCATGCACCTTTGTTTCATCTTGAGAGTGGAATAATTCCATGCTTGGGTACATGTTCTGTGCCATCTCAACTAGCCTATCTCTTCATTTCACTGAGTCTGTGTTCATTTATCTTGCTTAAACATCACTGATATATAAAGAATAAACACATGAAATCCCATGATTTCACACAACAGTACATTGTGGTATTCTGCAGTCACAAATAACGCTATATTGGACAATTCAGGCAGTCATATGAATACAGTAAATTTGATTCATTCTGTAATGGTATATGCCTAACAATGTCATGAAACTAGTAGGATCAAATGATTTAAAGAATTACATCAACAAATGGTAAATTGATATATCAGCAAAAAATGATAAAATTAATATAACAGTTGTATGTTTATATAAACACAAATAAACAGATATATGCATATTATGCAACGATAAGCTCTTAATATTACAATTCTTTCTTTTTCAAAGAGCAACAGTGGGTTTAATCTTTCAACACTGTCAGTTTTGACCTCAGGACATTTAAATGGATTAGATCGTGGCAGTCTTGAGGTTGTCATGCTACAGTGGCTGAGTAACAAAAAAAGAGTCAAAAGCCAGTCTTCCTGTGGTGTTGTTATGTTTTAAGATTTCATATACTAAACATACTTTATAATGTGGTAATTGTAATTTTTACTTCTAAAACTGAATGAGGACAGGTGATCAGAATGCTGGCATAGCCTGTGCAAATTATGAAAATAAGCTACATCTAATCAATGTGATTTACTGTGCCATGTTTGTCATATAAGATTGTTCTATAACTCTTGCACTTTTAATCTGTTTCTCCTACAGTGCAATAAATATCACTTCTGATACATTTCTCACTCAAAGCACAAGGGTTCCACACAGGTGTGGATGGCTCAGGCAGATTGTACATATACATATATGTGTATATATATATATATTATTGATTTTTTTCGACTTTATTGATTCCCCTCCAATATTTCTAAAGCTTGTTCCCATTTGGCATTGGCACCGCTCTTATCTCACACCGTTCCCATTCCTGACTGGGTGGGACTGAATGGGAATGACCCGCTTGCTTATTCAAATGTGATCCATTATTGTCATTCACTCTGTGCTCTTCTAGGTGATTTGAATATCTCTCTTTCTCTAGCTGAAGTGGATCTTGTGTAAGGGTCTTATGAAACCTTCACAAGCTTCTATTCTACCTCCATTTCATGAGGTACTGAAAATTCATTGCCTGACCTCTCATGACAAAACAAGAAAACAGGTGTGCTTTCTTTGATGGTTCTGTTAGATAACCCTGGTTCTTTTTCTTATTTTTGTTTCCTACACAGACTGTTTCAATCAAGTATATGGATTTATGTTTTCATTTTCTTGTGTGTACATGTGTGGATGTTTACATGAGTATGTTAGTTTGTGCTTTGTACAATTTTTTTTCCCAGAATGAAGACTTAGATATTGAGACCTATATTATTCTTGACCGCAATATGTGACAATACAATGGGCAAAAGAGATAGAAAAACTTTTCCAGATAGTAAAATGACATATGGCAAGCAATAGCATTGAATCAGGCTTCACATTTTTAAAATGAGAACCTAAAAAGAGGGATAGATAATGCTTGTGTACATGTGTCAGAAAAACCTCCCAATACATGGTTTCTTCATATTTCCATCCTTCCTTGCTTTCCAACTCAAAGTATTCTTTCACAAAAAAAAACAAAAACAAAAATTGAAATCAAACAATATGTACAAGATTCCAAAGGGCCACAGTGGGAATAATTGAAACTGCACACATTTCCATTCAGTAGTTTATGGCAGACATCATGCCATAAATCAATATCAATTTCCTAATGGAAAAGTTCACTACGTCCTTATTATTTTTCTGTTTTTTTTCCTTCTTGTAATGTCTGTCTCTTAGGAAATACGTATATAAGCTAAAATCTGCCACAATCCCTGTTAATTTTCTTAAATTTATTGCATTGAATATGGGCATAAAAAGTGTTGGTTCTTTCCCACTGCAATATGAAGCTATGCCTCTCAAGAAAATGAATATTATGATGGGCCTTTGAATGAAAACCTAACAATACTTCTCATTCTGTTGAGACTTGTCAATATGGAACAGATCCCATCTCATGTCATGAGGTGGTACACATTCAGTAAGCTCTCTCAAACTGAAGAGATTTTCCTAATATAGTTTCCAATTTCAACATTTCAAAGAAATGACTTGTGGAAGAAATGACTTCGGGCAAATACTAGTCGACTGTGTTTCCTTTGTGGATTTTCACATCATGATTGAGAGGAAAATATGATACTGAAACTTCACACAAACTCATACTACAATCATTCAATGCCAGTAAAGGGATGAAATATCAGAAATTATAATTAATGAGACCAAATCATAAGACAACCACATGACAATAAATTAACCTGTGTTTGAGTGTAAACATGAATATATCTTGACAGTGATGACAGCCATAGTTTGTTTCTCATTTGATTGCCTATGTAATATTTTATACCATGAGACATCTGAGCCAGCAGATATGAGAAAAGCCTAAATTCCCAAACTTTTGAAATGAAGGTAACAGTTTGAAAGATGTTGATAAAAAAATTCACTCTCCACCCCCCCAAAAAAATGTTCTCTAAATTATGACACTATTTTTCTGATTCTGCATTTTTCAGTCAAACTAGCAAAGGTCTCTGATTCAATTAACAGCATCAATTGATTTGGTTGTGCAGCTCATGTGATGTAAGAGAGACATTATATATATGTAAAAGAATGTATATGCTGATGTGTCAATGTGTCTAAAAATCCTATATAATTGGACATTACATCACAATAAATATTCTGAGAGTATGTTTTCTTCTCTTTCAGCTTCAACTTCATTTCCCATGCGATTCCACATACACTCAGATAAGAGCAATTACAATCACACAATGAATTATTCCTTTGGCTGAGTCTTATCCAGAGGCTTTGACTACACTCTCAAATGGAGGCAACCAGAAAATCAAGAACACAGTCATCATTTTACATTGAATCATTAAACAGCCATAAAGTTTAATCTCAAAAACAGATAACAATTTATGAAAATGGATACACTGATATGAAAGATTCTTTAGCATGTCAACAAACAGAGGAATGAATAAGAATGAGTTTATAATAATCTGTATTTTGAACTATCACACGTATCTACACTGCATCATTCTGATAAGTCTTACAATTACATATTAAATCTTTTCCCTAAGGTAACTTTGCCAAACTGTGTAACAACGTGAACAATCTGGGAGACATTTTTTTTTGGTACTGATTTATTGAAAATCTTTATTTTGTTTCTCCTGGACTCTGTTTTATGTCAGATCTCATTCTGGGTTTTTTAAGCTGTGATGTTAATATGACTTCAGCATCAGACTGGTCAGTTCACTGATGCATTTGAATTTACAGTTAACGGTGATAATTTTTCTGTCTCCACAGGATGTAGCATTTCATTTAAATTCACTGAAGCATTTTTCGAAATTTAATATTTTTACCCAGCTAATAATTCCTCACACATATTTCTTCCTTTCAAAAAAGTTTCATTAATTCTGAGTGGTTGGAGGCTTTGGTAAATATTTCAGAAAGAAAAAAAACACTATTACAATTTACACCACTGTTCATGGTCTTACATTAAAAAATCATAAATAATCTGTGAAAAGAACTTTCATTTGCTCTCTAATAGTATTCAGTTCAAGCATCAGGAAAAGTTTAGAACCGTTTGATTTAATTTTGAAAATCTGGAGTTGTAAAATTAAATATACAAGGCAGAAAGAAAGTGAAAATCACAAACTGATCATAATCTTTGCACTGCTTTACAGAAGGAATGTTTGGTGTGTCAAAAGAGGGAAAGATCAGATGAGTAAAGGAGTCGTGATCAATTCTGAATGGACTGAAAAAACTGATGACATTGTATTGCAGTGGAAAACTAATGACTGTGTATTGTGTCGAATCCATTCAGAACATGCCAGATTCCCACCAAAAATACAACATATATTTAGGTGGTGACAGTCGTGGACATATCGTAACAAGGATCATTCAATGACTTTAACAATCTTGTTCAGACTGGTGAATTAATAAGGATATTATTTATAAAATTTTCTTGTTTATTTCTGTTTTTTCCAATGCTTATCATAAAAACAGGCGTTTTTTCCTCTCCTTTCTTCACCTTTCTACTTTCAGAAAATATGATAGTAATGGAACAGTAAATATTTGATAACTTAAATCAATGAAACAGAAATAAAAGAAAATTGCTGTGGGCAATTTATTGTGAGCTGCAAAGCACCCAAGAATAAATGACTTTTAATGTTGACTTCATGGCACATGTGGGGCACATCAAAAAAACAAAACTTGCCAGCAATAACAAAACATGAGAAAAATGCATAAACAAGACTATGTACAGTGCTTAGAATGAAAGGCAGATATTCTCCATAATTCTTACACAACTGACACAAACTGCTTCACATTCTCATCATCTTAGTCCGCAAAAAGATATTCCTGATATTCATAAAGGGATTAATTAAGTTTTCAGATTGAATATACTGACACAATAAAGATGTCAAGGTGCTGAGAGAAAAAGGAAAAGAGTAAAAAGAAAGACAAATAGAATATGGGACAGGTTGATGGCACGGAGGAAAGCACAAACGTTTTGGGATCTTGTAAATGTGTTTCTCGTACATAAATTTATAAATTAGAAGTGATCATATCTGCATCACAAAGTGGAAATTGGGATACACTGTACAGTCCAGCTGGAAAAGTTTTCATAAAGAAGAGTTTATTTTCTGGCTCCTATTCCCAATATGTGGAACAAGAACAGGTTTAAAGGATGGATCTAGCTATAGAATATATTTCATCTAATATATATATACTCTTTTCCCTGCAAATCTACAGAGACTAGGCAAAGATTTTCTGGTAGCATGAAATTTTCACTGATGAGCTCAATAATGGCCAACATTCCCAAACACAACCTGAGAGGTGATTCCTCAACTGTTTTTTATTTCATTAAGTATGGGAAATGGTCCCCTCAATAAATAGTTGATATATACGTTTGTGGAACAGTACTGCATTTCTGTATTTTGAAAAACCTTTTATAGCATAGATGCATTGTTAGGTTTTAAATTCTTCTGTCAGGAACAATAATTTGTCAAATATTCTTTGAGGAATCTTAATCAGCAAGAGTGTACAAAGATAGGCTTGTGGAAAGGTAAAGTTCCTGTTGGTCACATTATCAAGAAAGATGGCAGTAAAGACCAAGACTCTGCAAAGCATGAGATGTTTGCAATACCTGATTTGAATTCAGATGGTCCTGTCAAATACTTTACAAAATCATCTGAAATTGATTATGAAGATACTGCAGTACATCCTCTTCATTTTCAATATATGATTTCTTCACACTGTTGCTTTTTTGTCAGTTTAATGCCTTTACATAAACGTTGACCATCTTGCCTGAGATCTGAGCTAGAGAAAAAACAGACTACTCTGTTTTCAACATTAATAACATAAATGACATCATAGCATTTTACAAAATGTACCAAACATGAAGCGATTTGTTACCTGAATAAAGAGCAAATTTACATAAAGATAAGTAGATAATATTCTGGTTGGACAGCTATACCCCTTGATGAGTATTCTGTTGGATTCTGCATATCGTTTAAATCATAGTAAACATTCTTTTTTTATGGTTGTTCTGTTCTGAATGTGTTCATGACAGAAAATACTTTAAACATTTTATAGCCACAGCCTATGTCTGCCTGAATATTTCCGTTGTTTAGATACATATATGAGGGTGAATGTGAATTTATATATCATTTGATATGCTGTATTTGACTTACTACTCAGGTGGTTATAAGTTTAGACTGTTTCAAAGTTGTACACATCTATATAATTTATATTTGTGAATGTATGCATATGTAGGAGAGGGATTGACACACATGTTATGTGCCGGTTTTTAGTCTGTGTTTTTAAAGCAAAATGACATGTTTGTGAGAAACTAGAGCAATTGATGATGAGAATAACACATTCATTTCCTCTGTTATCAATATACACATCTAGAACTGACTGACTGTTTTGTATTAGTTTATTTTGAAATTTCCATCCATTCTAAAACAATAAAATGAACATTATGTATAACAAATACTCTTATCAGTCTGTAAATTTCCATGCTTTTCATGTTACCAGCAATATACTTTTGTTTCAGTGTTTCTGAGTACAAACTAAATGTCCTGTTGGGGAAATGCAAAATAAAATGCTAGTGTACATTAACACCTGTTTAAAAGATCAATGTAGAACAATTTTATACAGGAATCTTTTTATGAAGTCAAAATATTTTGTACAAGAGTTTGACTGTCTAACCCAATTAACTCTACTGAAATAAACAACACACAAGATGATCACCATAATGACTGGAATAGAGGGGTTGGGACAAATAAAAGAGAGCTATTGAACCAACGTTTTCTTCGCTTTCGACGAGGGAAGTAAGTATAGTACCCATCTTGAAATACAGGTGTATATGTGTGTAAAATGTCATTGTAAGCCATAGGCGTATAGAGTGAGTATTTTGGACCCCAAGTACGATGAGTTGCCTTACCAATGGGAGATGGAAGAGAGCGAAACATATCATGCTTTTCTTTGAGTCGATTGCGAGCATCCAGAATCCTCTGCCTCTCTTCAGCCAGTTGCCTGCATTGATAAAAAATTAACATTCTGAGGCAAAATGTGAATGAAAAAAAAGATTCAAAAGTGAGAAAGCATAAAAAAGTCTATAGACAGGCTGTGCAGAGAGCAGCTGAAAAAATGTGTGACTAGTCATAACAAAAACACAACAATACAAAAGCATGGACAACTTAATTAAGCTTAGTGACAACAATTGCATAAAGGTTTAGAACAATGAAATCAATAAGATATGGAATAAAAATGAGCAGAACATTCCATGATATGTTTAACAATATAAATGACCTAACAGGTCATTACTGTCACTTTACTAGAAACAGGCTTGTCACATCTCTCACTTTCAACCAGTGCCATACTTTGCCTATTACCATTTGGATTTATACGTGTCATTTTTTAACAGCAGACAATTCAAAAAAATGTGTTATTTATGTCTGACAAAAAGAAGAATTCAATCATTTGCAATGAGATCTTATATTTATTACAACTGGTCTTTATGTCTACTTCTGGAAACAAAAAGACTGAAACTAATAGAAAGTCATTCCAAATGATATACCAGTTCTGTGCATGTCTAAACATCAAGGATGTTGAAAATATTTCTAAGAAGAAAAAGAAAATGTACTTACTGGATTGTAGCTGCTTTCTGTGCCTGAGATCGTTGAAAATCTTTAGTCCTCTGAGCCATAATTTCATCCATCATTCTGTTTGTCCTGGGTGTGGGACCTGAAAAAAATAGAGAACTTCATGTTCATTTTAGCATTATTTAAGTCTTTCTCTTCAATACTCTCCAAGTATAGAAATATACATATTCATACGTGAGCCTCATATTTGTTCAGCACATTCTTGTTCTTTAAACCAATACTAAACATCTCAAGAATGACAAGACAACACAGTTAAACCATAGGGACGTAAGTCATATCTGTTACTTTATGTAGGTAATGATAATCCTCAATTACTGGTACTTAAAAAACACAGCACTTTATTTTCAATCTCATTTTGTTTCTGACATACATGCTTTTATTTCTGAGTTATATATAAGTCAGAACAAATATGAAACCCCTATCACCATGAAAACAGGCTAATTTGTACAAAAGTTTGATACATTTTTGATGAATCTGATACTATTTAATATATATAACTCTAAAGACTATACATAATATTAGTTTCAGTCAACCATACCTAAAAACCCATTGGAGGGTTTTTAAATAATTCTGCTATGACGCAGACTTAATGGCACTAAACTCTTTTCCTTTGCCTAAGAAAAACACATCATGACAAGCCCACCAACGTATGCTCATGACTAGTCTTTCTGTCAGTAAACTCGTAACAAAAACTTACTTCCAAAGGATCTTTCAATGTCATCTTTCAGTGTCTGATTGCTGGTATTTGCTTTGTCCTATTGAAAATTAAAAAGCATGCATTATCATATATGAAAAACAATACATTATTCAATGGAATAATTTACAATATAGACTAGGCACACACAAATAACAGACAATTTGTGATTCACATCTCCTGACTTTGAAACAAGATAAGGTTCTTAAACATTCAAAATGTTCTGCAACACTGATGCATAAATATACTGTAATGGTAACCGTTTTAATATGGATTCCAAGTGTATATGGATGATAAACAATACTTACCAAAGCCCTCTGCGTCCTAGAATCCTGTGTTTTGCTCAGCTCCTCTAATTTTTGACGCAACAAGGCCTGTTCCATTAACTGTCTCTCCATTTCTACTTGCAGCCTTTTCATTTTCTTATCTTGATTCTTCTTTGGATCCACAGGTTTGGCTATGGAAGCCATTCTTATGTTTTCTAGTCAAGACACCCAAAGTGTCACTGAAAAAAAAAAATATGAACATAATTATTACAGAAAATTATCATGTTTTTAACAATGTCACTGCTAACAACACTATAAGAACGTAACTTGAAAGGCTATCTCATGTGCTAAAAAACCTAGAAGTACGTCCAGTTCCAAACAGGTCACTGCTCGCTCTCATGCATATTTAACTCCGCCCACTTGGCTCCAACCGACCACGGACCAATAGGCAGCCGTCCTCCTCTTTGCCAGGAGCAATCCACAGCATTAACTGTTACTGAATGTTACATGAAATTTACAAGTATATGCCTGATTTGAAATCTAATCGCTACCTCTTGACTCATTCCCCAATCTACGGTATGCGGCATCTATCAAAAGATTCTACCTATTGATGTGAACCATGCTGGCCAGTGGTCAGAACATCAGAGCCCTCTCGTGTCTCTAGCTTTGTTTTACCCTGCCTAATCTCTCTAATATCTATGCTAAGATCCTCAACCCTGCGATACCTAAAGATGGGATGTGAGTGAAAGAGAAATAAAGAGGGACTAAAAATGAGTTGAGTGAGTGAGAGAATAAGTGAATGAGTGAGTGACTAAATTGGTGCATGAGCCGTCAAGCGATTGACGAGAGTAGGTCTGTTTGTCTTAGGTCTCTGCCCTTTCTGTGTGATTTTAGAAGCAGCTATGCTTGCCACTCTTGGATCTGAAAAATATGTAAATAAATAAATAAAAATTGGCAGCAATGACAGCACTAGCAAGGTTCTTCACAAATGGGTTCTCACTTCTACTTCAACCCTCTGCACCATTTTCCCCACAAACATTTACACCTTTTCTCTGGTCAATCAGAGAATCACAGGAGGTATCCTGTCTGCCTCGTTGTTTCTTCATCTACTTGTTCGTTTTTCCCTTTTCCTACCAATTCCCCCTCTCTCTCTCTTTCTCTCTCTCACACAAACATACACACACACATACACACACACAGCCGCTGGGGGTTCTTGTGTTTCAACTCGAAAGAGATGTTCTGACCCGAGAATCTATTTGCACCACTTTGTGGTGTTCTTTGTTAGATTCCCCTGGCGGCTGTGTAGGTTGCGTCATATTACAATAAGACATGTCCAGCAGTCAGGCAAAGGACAGCTGACAGAAATGGAAAGCCAGTTTTTGGGGGGCAGGGGAGGGGGAGGGGGGGGGGGGGAGAAGGCGGGTACCTGTTCATCTCACATTCGGTCTCAATTATGGTTCGTTGGCGCACGTTGGGTGCGGCTGAGTGACCATGGCGAGGGGTGATGGGGTAGCAGCGGACTGAGTGGGCGAGATTGATGGGTATCATTGGTGCTTAGCACAGGGCTGCAAACAATGCAAAAATTTTCTAGCAGTGAAGCGGTTACTGTCCTGAAGATTATTGAGAAGCAATGACAGTAGCACAGTCAAAGTGAATTTTTTTCGTTTGCTTTTCAGATTAAGATAATGGAAGTGTAAGTCATGAAAAGTACTAGACTATTATAAACCTGCAATTCCACTTCTAATTTTTTCATTCCTGCCTCTTTTTTTCATCAGTGAAGAAAAAAAGTAATGACTTACAGAGGTTTTGAAATAAAGTTGATCTACAATGATTTAAAGGGGGCAAGGTAGGCGAGG
>JBCEWB010504323.1:0-19162 GCA_039654565.1 Peronia peronii | reverse complement strand
TATCTATCTATCTATCTATCTATCTATCTATCTATCTATCTATCTATCTATCTATCTATCTATCTGTCTATCTATTATATATTATCGATCTGAATACCTGTTACCCAACGACCTATCTACTTACCTACGTATCTACCTATCTATTGGAAGGAATAAAGAAAGGGAACAAAGAATGACAACGCTCATGAATGACATTGACACAAAACTGAAATGAAGTCCGAAACGACTGAGACGCACCAACATCTCATGTTCTGCTGTTCTGCAAAATTCCCAATAGATTTTGAAGTTTACAAGTTGTTTGACAAATCTAATGATTTTTTCTTTGATACAATTATAACGGTAGACATATTTTGAGAAATCTTAGATGGTCTGTCTAAATTATAGGCGCTGAAATACTTATATGAAACAGAGGAAGAAGGACAAAAGACAGAGTGGGAGCGAGATAAATTTAAAAAAAAAAAAAGGATGTATAGTAGCAGAAAAAAAGACAGAGAGTAACGTATTTTGGAAGCTAGTTTATAGGGCGACCTCTACAGTTAGTGGTGTTTTTTTTTTCTTAAACCTTTCAATCCTCAGAAAGTAAGATTATCTCGGCTTTAAGTGGCTGCCTGCTTTTGCTGAGAATTTTATGGATAGAAATTTGGAATTTAGAAATTTTGCCCGGACAACGGCACTTCGCCTACTCTTCATCGATTCTGAACTACCAAGAGTTCTTTAACATGCGTAACGCACATACGAGACCTCCGAAATATACTCGCCCTTATCCGAGAAGGCTAGACCTCGAGCTTCCCTATCCAGGGGAAGCCAGAGGACCGTTGAGTCAGTGAAAAATGCGGGTTTTCGATCTTCGTGTCATTCCATTCCCCCAATGGAGAAACCGCGAGTCGGTCCCGGCCACAACCTCACCGACGTTAGTTGTTTTCACCGTGAAGTAGATACCAAACCATAGAGCCACGGTGACCGCCAGTTGGTGATGTAATTTATATGCCGTCTATTTATATAAGCCGACATGCAATCTGTTAGCTATCCAAAGTGAAATATTAAACATCGTCAAAAATTGAGCGAGATGGAAACAGTTCTTAAAGTAGTGCATCTGCATAGTAAAAATTCTCCATTATTAATTTATTATCTCATCAGAGTCGAGACGAAAGATCCGAATTGATGAACTGAGCACAGAAAAAGATAAGATAAGAAAAGATAAAGTAAGAGAAGATGAAGTAAGACATGGCAAGATAAGATGTGATAATTAAAGACGTGATAAGGTGACATAAAATAGGAAGAGATATGCCAAGACATTATAAACTGTATTTCCTCTCAATAAGGCATTCCTTTCATAGGTGATGGAACATATTAATGGGTGAAAACAATCACGAATGCAAGGATGCAGATAAACACGTGCGTATACATCTCCAAATGGCTTCATATGCTTTTATTATTCCTAGGTCATAAAAAAGTAACCCTGCCTTAGAAAGCTATTGCTATGTATTGCTTAAATGCATAGGTCTTGGAGACCAATTGTCACCAGATAATTGCTTCAATACATGGCTCTTAGAAACCAATTTGCCAACAAGCTATTTGTTTTAAAATACAAGCCTTAGAAAAAATTACTGTTAAGCCTTAGAAAAAAATTGCCAACAAATTACTGCTTCAGTGCATAAGCCTTAGAAAACAGATTGTCTGCATAAGCCTTAGAAAACAGATTGTCTACAAAACTATTGCCTGCAAATTACTGCTTCAGTATAAAGCCTTGGAATCGAATTGCCAACAAATTTCTGTCTCACTATAAATAAGCCTTTGAAACTAGGTTCCAACACAAATAATGACTACTTTGACAATATACACGCGATAGAAACCCATTGAGTGTATAACTCTGAGAATACATGAAGCCAATTGATCCCTTATCTGTTGCTGTTGTTTGGACTCTCCAGTGTATTCATTTTTGCCGTCTCAATCGTATTAACATCAGACACTACCCAATATCGATGTTGCACCTCGTATTTCAGTCTTCTCAGAGCAAACGTTTAAGAGTAGATTCGAGTTGGAAATGCAGGCATCTTTAATGATCAGATTCAAGATTAGATAAAACTGACGTTTTTGATTCCATCCACTGTATAATGGTAGCGGTGAAACTAGACTGGGCCTATTTTCTTTGTAGTTTAGTTCTTTTTTTTTTTTAAAAGGTGGGTACAATGAAATATTATTAATAAGCCACAGGATGCTATGCTTGTAAATATCACAGGTAGCATAATATAAAAAAGAAAAGTAAGCGATCTTATACTATACGTATCTCAGCTCTTATCTGAATTTGTCTAATCTCAGTAGCCCCAGATTGATCGAGAACAATTATTTTTATTATTACAATACAATACAAGGTAACCACAAAAAAACACTCCCTGCTTTTAAACAGATATAACACGTAACTTGACTGTAATATATTCTTTCACATTTAGCTCCCACACTGAAATGACTCTTTACAATATCATGGTGCAACTTTAAATTTTCATATGGTACTTGGCAGCAGTGGTGGCATTACAGACATTTATTGTACGCCTTTACCTGATAAACATCGATGCTATTGTGTAGCCCTCTTCAAGCTCTCTGCTAATTCATCGGGAGTACTTCGTCAGTGATGCGATTTTTTTCAACTCATACCATATGAAACTAGAATGAAATCATGCAACGTTACTGTAGCTACCCACTGTGAAATAGTTACAATATAACAATAAGGTGAGACATTGTAACTTCTTGAAAACAGGGGTTTTTTTTATAGACTGTGTTTATACTCTGGGGAACTGTGCTTGGTCAAACTGACAGTTCAGTCTACTACATCGGATTTTTAATCTGTTAGGAAAAGTTCCTTAATAATATCCATAGACCTAATAGGGCACTCCCAGTATATCAACTCATTCGAGAAGGCTAGTGGCCAGATTTTTCCAGCAACAGAGGTCAAGAGACAACCTAGCCATGGATAGAACGTGACTTGCAAGGCATTTTAAGGATGGTCTCAATCACTGGTTCGAGAAACCGAAGCTTTCTGTTTTTAAGAGGTCGACATTTCACACACATGAAATCTTAGCCTTTCTGTCGCTAATTATTGAGAACGAAATGAGTCGTTTTCCAGGCCGTGTCAGCCCATATTTGAAGTAATGAAACGAAATTTCACATGCACAATTACATTGTTTGTTCCTATCGCGCTGTGGTAGATGCAAGAAATATAGTAAGAAATATATTACTGTGTGCTTCTTCCCTTGAGATAATCTTTCTCTCTCTTTCTTTCTCGCTCTTTCTCTCTCCCTTCCCTCCCTCTTCCCCTCCCTCTCTCCGTCTTCCTCTCCTCCACTCTCCTCTGTCTCTCTTTCTTTAGTTTTTTTTTTTTTAATTTCTCAATCATAGAGTTAAAGATAGCATCGTCTCGAGAAATACGTCACGGGGGAAACTGATAATAGCATTTCCGGGGTCTTCCTAGAGTTTATTGTGTCTGAAGTCCAGTTTACATAAAAAAAAGGGGGGCAGTGCCTGTCGATTTAAGGAGAGTAAATATCCAAGACATAATAAACGTCCTCTCCAGACAAGACATGCAAATAACAGCTCTAGTGTAGATTGGGCGCTCACAGACATCCAGCACCTATTGGGAATAGTCTGTATTTTATTTATCTAATCTCCCCAGGACGTGACCTAAATATTATGGTTAACTGCTGGGTAACAGCAGGACGACAAAAAGGGAAATTTAGCATTATGCTGCAACAATTATGCTGTTTATCTCTCTGTCTGTCCGGTGTCCACCTGTCCATCTGTCCATGAATATAATATTGTCATTATGTGTCTGGATTATCCCAAAACGAAGAAAATTCAAACTTAGCATGATGTTGCATTTAGGATTTCAGACGGACAAGACCACTGTTGATTCTTTTCAGAATAACGAGAGGAATTGAAACCAATGAATATTCCTTGGTTACAATGATTATATTGCAGTTGTCAGCCTAGAAGAAAAAGTAAGAGACCAGTACGAATGGCAGTGCAAGGAGAGAAAAATAATAACCATTGATAGGATATTCAATTGTATGACAAAGGAAAGCAAAGATTTTTGCACTTTTGGCTGTTTTAATTTTGCAGTATTGTCCCATTTAATGTTTGTTCAAATTTCTATAGAAAGAGAAGTAAAAATTTAAAAAAATAAAATAAAATTAGGCCCTACCGATGACACTGTTAAGGCCCCAGATAATGTTTTTTGCTGACTGTGTCATTGAGATACACAAATGGCAGAGACGTTGCATAAAAACAACGAAAGAGATGTGAACGTCATAAGGAGGCTTTTTCGTGGCCAACATGACAACTGGCTTTGTGCATCTGTTAGGAATTAGCACCAGCTGACGTAAATGTCCAGACAGATAACCTGATTCTCGGAAATATGTCAGATAATAACAGTTTATCGATTCTACCAGGCATCTGTTGGAAGCGCTCAGTATTATTTGATTGGAGCTTACTGTCACTTCTAAAGTTCCTATACATCAGATCTCTGTCAACCTTTTGGTTGTTTGGTTTTTTTGTTGTTGTTGTTGTTGTTTGGGGGGGGGGGGGAGGAGGTTGGTTGTTGTTGTTGTTTGTGATTGCTTCTATTTGGTTGTTCATTGGCTGTTTTCTATATGGTCGCTCTTTGCTTGTTGTCTTGTTTACCTATTTCTTCCTGAAAAGCCACGTTTGATCTTACAATCTTTAGTCAGTTGAGATTTCTTTGCGTTTTAAAACAAATGACATCAATATATCACAGCTTTGAATTAATATTGGATTTCAACTTTATAGTGAAATCAGCTATAAAAAGTCTATAACCACTTCCTCGTCTGAAATATCTATATTTTCCCATCTTTCGGTACTTCTAGAGTTAATATAAACTTATAACGATATACGGCTGCATGACCTTTTGATGAACATAAAATTAATTTGAAACACTACGCAGTGTCCGTTTCTTCAAGCTCAATTTCAAAGGATATATAATATTTCTAGGTACCACTTCCATTTTTAGCCCTCTTCAAAAGTAATATTTTTACATGTCACATTCATGAAACCATCTTAACCGAGCTATCAGAATCTTTAGTTAATGAGAGATAGAAGATTCTATTCTGGAATCTCATGTCATTGACATTACAACGATAGATATTTCTAATTATGTGGACACCATATAAGAACAGGATCTAGAACTTTGCTGTCAGTTTTTGGCACACTGTCAATGTTAGTCTTCGATCCAAACTTTTGATGATCTCCCAATGAAATTGCCGATAGACTAAATTGGCTTTCCTGTTTTTCGCAATTTACGTTGTTTTTGTACTGTACAGCACCATTGACCAAATACATTATGTTACTGTTATTCTTTTCTTACTGTGTATGAACTTGTAATTTTAATAGACATATTCTGAATAGCGTAGTTTTCACATTGTGGAAGCGAATATTTAGTTTGTTTAACATTGTGAATTGGGAAAAGAAAAGGAATACAAAGAAAGAAAAAAAGAGTTAATGTACAGACTTGTTCCTATCCTGGTGTTACTATCTGATTTAAATATAGATAGTTCATTTATGTCAAAATGAATCTGTAAAAAAAAAAAATCGTCAAATAGCTTGTGTTTGTTTAAGAACGTGTACACTGCAAAGGAAAAAAATGGTTCATTTTAAAAACATTTTTCGGTAAACGTAATCTTCTTCAGAGACATCACTGTCCCATTACTCTGGTAAATCCTTGATTTTTCGTCTATGAAGACTGCCCAATGAAAGGCATATTTGAGGTCAATGGGATCTTTTTATATTGTTATCAAAAGAACGATTTAAATCGACCATTGGTAACATCACACTCGTTTTTTCAACGAAATGAAGACACCGTTGCCTCATAAAAGCAATTTCAGAATAATATGGGAAATTCCCCAGACACGGTGGGCAAGATCAACTACTCTGATTACCTTGCATTGCCGAGAAGGTTTATCTCAAAAGAAAGATATCTATTTATGTGGCAATAGATTGCGTTGAAAACTTGTGTGCGAGAACCAGTTAATTTGGTATAAAGTCGTTCTATTGACAAACATATCATCTAATACAGAAGGAAATGAAAGGAACAAACCGAGCAATTAAATGAAGCAATCACGCTAGAGAGGATGAAAAGAGGCGGAGGAGAGGAGGGGAACAGAGACTGAAGAAATGGCTGGAAATATCCTGAAAAAAAAATGATATTTGACAAACAGCCAGAGTGTGAGAACCAAAAACAAACAGTGATAACAGAGAAAAGAGAGAAAGAGAGAGATAAAAAGGATGAAATATAATGGGGGAAAAACCATAAATGTAAAAGAATGCGAAGACAAGAGAGAGAAAGAGAGAAAGAAGAAATAAATAAATTTGAAGGAATTTGGAAAGGGGGGGGGGGACAACACAAAGCGAGGGCTAATAATGGTTCAACAAGGTTTAAGGAACCGTTTTTATCTGATGATCCAGTGTCAGACGTGCACAGAGCAATGTTTAATCAAGCAGTGGGCGCTAATGCATAATTCAGGTTCATATCTTCAATACTGATGAATATCTATAATAATATGTCCTTGGCAAAACTGAGTTAAATCGGTAGTTTATGTTGAATCGCGCAAAATGTGCAATCAAAATATATAAAAACATTTTTGGACTCTCTTTGTTTGGCGTTGTTATTACTTTCAATAAGCTGTACAAAGAGCGATCTTGTATAAAGTGTTGATGGATTCTAGTGCAATGTGTTGCCCAGTTTAAAGGAATTGATGATCGTATCAAGAAACTACTCGCATTCTTTAAAAAATGGAGGTTACCCATTCCCTTCTCATCTCAGAGGTCGTCCATCGGAGTTTATTGCATGATGCAATTATACAGTTCATAGTAGAAAGCTGTCTGCGTTCTTGTCCGTTAAAATAAACAAACAAACAAACAAAATAACTTCATTTAGCTGTTATTAGTTCCCTATGTTCGAAAGAGAAATATCGCTACCTCATAACAGTTCTGGGTTTATCGGTCCTAGTATCCTTTTCTTTGTTGCATCATTTTCTTTTTTGTCTCATATTTATCATCTGCTCGAATACATTAAGATTCACAAAAGAATTCGATCGCTGAAACTGCCTTTATTATTTCTTCTGATTTGTTTGTTGTGTACAAACAGACAGAGAGGCACGAGGGACTATTGATCGAACAATTTTGTTCTGTTAGTGCTTTCAATATTATTTGAACTGATCAGTTGTCAGTGAAACTCTGTGTAATCAATACCAAAGTTCTAAAGCATTAAAAAAAAATAAATAAATAAATAAATAAAAATCGCCTCTCATCAAAGGAGGGGGGGGACAACAAACGGATATTGACGTCAGCAGTAATAGATTTTCCTTTCCATCGCTTCATGTCTATTCCCAGTGTTTCCGTCCGAGGCCATTAGTTGAATTCGGCAGATTTAAAGGGAAGAAAAGAGAGGGCCTACCGCACTGAGGCAAAATTGTCTCATTACTACATATCAAAAACTATCAGGACACAAGCACAAGCAGTTTCTCTCGCATCTTTTACTGGCAGAAATGAACACAATCACACTCAGAGACTGAGCTTCCCGTCTGTTAAAATGAAGCTTGAGGAGGCGCATAGCAGTAGGATTCTTCGAACGTTTTGGGCTCAACAAAACAATGATGTAGTGGTTTGGTCTTAGTGCAGTCCCACCCTAATTCTATCAGGACGTCAATATAACAAATATGTACTGAACATTTACAATGTTTATTTCAAACATGAGAAATGGGTTGGTTTTATCCGTGATTTTCTAATATTTGAAATCTTAAGATTGATCAGCCTGTGAAGTGAGCAGTATGAAGTTACATAGACTACTATTTCCCTTTATGACGTTCTAAACACTAATCAGATAATTATGATCATTTCTTCAGACTCTTATTGCATCGTGTAACAGTTGAAACACACACTCACTTACAAAACACTTCAGAGATCCATAAAGACTCTCTGGAATGTGAATCTGAACAGGTACTTTTATTGTGTACCAGTCTATGAGATACCAGTACAGTGATTGGTCAGTGCATATTTATCAGTTGGACTATCGTACACATGCCAGTATGCAATAGTACTGAAATGTCTTATATATGTGGCATAATGTGGCAATAACTGTGCTGTTATTATTTTTCAAAAGTCAAAGAACCCCCCCCCCCCCCAAACATCCCTTGTCAATCCTCAGTTGTATGTATACGTGTTTTATTTGTGTCATCTCCAGGTGTTCGCAGTTACCCAGGTCCTCCTGCTGTTGACCGATACTCACGCCAGATTTGAGCCCACCACCTCTATTGTCTTCAACCAGCTGTGTGAGCTGGTCTTCTGTCTGGTGGCAGCCACGAATTTCCTCTTGTATTACGCTTTCGGCCAGCGATTCCGCAAGATTATGAGGGACATTGTCTGTCAAAGGCATGTGAACTCACGTACCGGCTCTACCATTAAGTTCACTAGGACAGGCAGATCAGTGTTATCTTTACGGCTATCTCACTCCACATAATTTTATATTGTTCCCATAACTGAATAGTATAAAGAAAAAGTCCAGAAATATTTTCTTACTGCCGTGGAACGTGAGGGTTGGACATGATACTTGAAGAAATAGTCGAAACATCTCATGAAAGAAAGTCTCGCTCCACCTAAGGAGTTTTCCTGCCACTTACTGCCATGGAACTGGAGGGTTGGACATGATACTTGAAGAGTTTTATTCCAGAAAAAGTTCCACACTTCTACGGCCTTAAGAAACTGCAAGTGGTCAGATCTCCTCAGTGAATGTGTGGAGAAGGCTGAGAAATAAAATTGGACACTGCTGTGCATAAGCAATAATCGATGACAGGATATTGATGTCAACTGTTGAAATATCTTTTAAAGCCTTTTGCCCTCTAGATTCGCTCGAAATATCTGGTTGTGAAACAATGACTCAATCAGAAAAATAATGAGAGAGGTGCAAGGCTTGAAAATGGGACGGGGAAAGCACAAAAGCTATGGGCATTAGTGATTACTTCAATAGGATATGTAGGATTTGGGGAGACCAATTAAGCACATAGAGATGGAATGAGGAATTTTACATGGCTGTCTCAACCATATGTCTCCCGGCTAATTAAAATGAGTCGTGAGTCGTTGGACGTGAACAGGGAAACTGGAAATTTTCTGTGATGAAGGTGATCTGACATCGATTATATTGCAGACATTGAAAGAACGTTCATCTCAGAATAAAAAAATATTGCTTGTATGGGCAGAGTATAATAATGTCAGGATGATGAATATTTAAATTTATATGTTGAATTGTTCATTTTTGCCGTTTTTTCTCCTGATTTGCAGCCGGTGAGGAGGGGATAAGTCCTCGCCTCTTCAGTGTACAATATCTTTGGCTACAATTAAGGGAGCTTATCACATTTTTCACCACATGAATGTGTATGAATTCAAGTTTTACGTGAAAGTTATGTAGGAATTTTGTGAAAATCGATATATTTTGAGCGGCTGCCAAACAAGTCATGGCACTCGTTCATACAATATGATCATTTATGCCATAAGCTACTACTCATCCAACAGTTTACCTACGGAACTTAAGCTTTCTTATACCGACAGCATCATGATGAGACTGGAAGATTCGTCACTATCTCGGCACAGTGTGTGCATTTTCCCAAGGAAAGACATCACTTGATGTTACAATTTGCTATGTCTTCTAGACCTGACAAGTTGTGAATTTTAAAGTCTATCTCCACCACTAGAATACTGAGGCCCAAGATAACGTTAATTCCCATTCTGTTCGTTACACAGCTATACCAGGAAGAGCGAGAAATATTCGTGCCACTGATCTTCGGGATCGACTTATCGCAGGTGACACAAACTACGGATCAAACAATAATAAATTGTCATTGTTATGATTATTTTTCTTTATCACCAAAGTGTCCATTTATCTAACACAGCAAAGGACTCGCAAAGCCAGTAGCTTAGTCCAATATCGCTACTGTTTTAATCCTAACGGTGCTGGAGTTTTAAGGTTTCTATGATAACATTGATATTGAGGCTAAATAACGGCAGTTCATGTTTTTAAGATGATGCAGTATGAGTGCAATGCTATGACACAGTGTGCTGTTTTGGAAAGAAATTTTTCAGTGCAAAGTATAATGAACAAGACCTTGACTAGATCGGTCTTGAACATAACCAGCAAGGACGATGTACATATATTTTGGATACAGAACATGGATGTCTCCAAAGTTTGGAAATTAAAGTCCAGTGAAGCTCGAAAAACGCTTCTTCTCACTTTGAAAAGAGTTCCTCAAAAGGAGAAAGGCACCGGCGAAATGGAACACTCCCTGAGCAGCTACAGGTTCCAGTATCCACAATACTAGCACAGATTGGACGAGGATCATAAAACCTTTGACATGGGCTCAAATTTCATATGATTTACTTCTCATGTGTGACGCTTGTCACATGACCTACTTGCTCAACGTAAGCTTCTTCATAAAGTCACCAAGCATTTCAAAAACTGAGGCAAAAGGACAAGGAGGAAATACCCTTGCCAAACCTCTGCAGACATCGACACTGTAGCCGTTCGAGACTGAGGGATGCCAGGAAAACAGACAGTCAGCTCAATGCAGAGAGACCATTTACTGCAGAGATCACAGACGCCAGCACTTGGGAGTTAATACACATATATCATACGGCAGTCTTCTGATGAATGTTTACCTCCATCGATATACGGTGTGAATTTAATGGTTTCGATGGATGTTGTATCCTTCTTTCATTCCGAGAACATGATGTTATTTGAGAATCTTTCTACTGCAGCATTCAGTTTCGTTTCATGTTGCTTTCATCATGTTTTCCTTATAGTCGCGCTGCTCCTATAACAAAATCCTCGGAGTAGAAATGTGCTCAGATAATTTCGTTTGATTTGCTCTGGTCTGAAATAAAATAATTTTTCCAACTGTTCCTCTAGAGAATCTAGAAATATGATGAATTATCTTAACACAAACGTCATGATGTATCATTCTAAGGTTCAAATGTTATTAATTGTGCAGTTCTTTTTATGATCACAGTTGACATCATTGTTATGATTTATTTTTGTTTCCTTGAATCTTTTACACTAACAATATTTCTAGTGTTTTATTTTTATGATCTTACGAGTGTGGGTTAAAGTTGGTGAATAAATTAAAACCATATCTGAGCGAGATGGGGCCTTGAACTGACATTCCTATATATATGACTCATCACGACGATTCGATCCACAAGGCACATCGCACGGTTTTGAGCAAATGGGGCAGAAAGGTCAAGGGGGGGGGGGGGTCAAATGGTCCAATTTTGGATTTTTGCACCAGCCTATTCTTTAAGCATTACTGCATCATGTAAACACATCAAAACATGGAATTAAACTCGGAAACTAGGTAAAAATCACTTTTTAAAATATAGGATCCGTTGTTAAGGAGATATAACACAAAACTTTGAAAGCGAATTTCTCAGAATTTTGATTTCTTTCGACAACCATATGCAATAGCTTTAGATGCTCATAACTTCGTCAAATAACGTCATTGAGCAATGAAACTGGTGTCAAAGGATAGCTGAGAGATCATACTTTCACACTGTATCAATAACTCAATTTGCCCAAAAGGTGCCTTGTGGAGTAATTGAACATATATGTATACATCAGATAATTTAAAATTTTCAGAACCATTTTCATTATTCTGTCCGAGCTTTTCTGTGGTTTATAGACTATAGACTGTTTTAAACAAGAACTAAAGGAGACCGCAGAAATCAGTTTATTTCTACTTGGATAATATTTTTCAGCCTCTTAGGGTAGCGTTCTATACGCAGAAGGTTACGGTTTACCGTCTCAATACGCTTTCCAACCTCCCCTGGGGCGGTTATCTCGGCGGTGGCACAGAAGGTTATTGAAATAAAGCCTTTTATTTTTAGCCAGTAGGATATCTCGTCTAATGCGACAAAGAAGTATTGTTTGTCATAGGTACCCAGTGTCCAGGTCTCCAAATGACAATAATTCTTGACACAATGGGAAAATTTTAATAGAAAGACCTCTTAAGACTATTGAATCATATTTTGGTAAGAAATTAATCACTAATAACAACTATATGGTAATCACATTAGAAACGAAGTTGCATCATAAACGCGAAGTTGCGTCTTACATTAGAAATGAAGTGCAGCCACAAGTCCACCAGTTTCAGTCTTTGTTAAAGAGTAATAGTGGATAACATTTTTCTTTCTTTTCTTTTGGTCAACCGAATTGTCTTCCTTTTTCGCGCCTTTCTCATTAAAATAATTGCAAAATAAAGAACATTTCAGTAACAAAAACACTGACTGTAATTAAAATATTTTGTTTCGAAAATTTCTCATTATGGCGGGTGGCCCTACCTGCTTCTTTCACGATTTCTCTGTGGCAAATATGGATGGCATTTTGCAGGGCTTCATTACTAGTAGCAGTGATGAGCTGGAGTGCACAGTCGTGAAGTCATGCAATAGAGTTCATCAATATCCCGGGAAATCCCATCGACCCATAATCTTGGCCTTGCCTCGGTCGTAAGTTTGCCTCACTCTTTGGCTTGACCCTGTTACGGTGGGTATGAAATTTATGACTAAAACTCTTTGCTATCATAGCCTATTGAACCTAGATGCTCTCCAAATAATAACAGTAGTGAGTAGTGTTGACTATCAAGTGACGTAGAAAAACGCCTGACGTACTTCCATGTGGGTTTTCCCGAAATCCATTTTCTACTATTGAGGAAAGACGTTGCATGTTCTTTTCAGATTTTATACAAATGTAATTTGGCAGCCTTGCCTTCGCTACAGTTTAATAGTTTCTTCACCCACTCAAATATAACATCCCACGATCCTAAAAACAAAAAAGAAAAAACCTTCATCTCACAAACACTGCATATTTTTATTCGCCATGTCTTGATTAAAAGAAAGATTGGGTAACCGAATCTCGATTTTCACGAAAAGGTGTTTTCAGGATAAAGGTGTTTTGTCAGACCAAGTTCTATAAGACACTTTAATTGGTTATCGATCATAATATTGGTAGCAATATGAGCATCTTCGGGAAAAAAATGAAATATTAAAGGAGAAACAAAGTCGAATATTGATAAATTTCAGATCATTGACGACAGTCAGAAGACAATAATATGTGTTTACTGTTACCAAAAGCTATCTCATAGTTATCATAAACTAGCCCTTCTAGTGTTAAGATGAGAAGGGTATTTCATGGAATAGATCTGCGATTTCTGCGATTTATTTCATAGTCACCTTAATATTTAAATATAGAGATATAGAAGAAACTCTGCCCACAACTCAGCCATACGTCACAATAATTCATCCTTTGGATAAATAGGGTGGTAGTGGGGGGAGGGAGGAGGGGGGAATGAGATTGGGGTATTGGGTTGATGTTATTCCTGGCTTAGTTGTTGTTGCTGTTGTTGCAGTGGTTGTTGTTATTATTGTTGCTGTTGTTGTTGTCATTATTGTTGTCATTAGTGATGTTGCTGTTGTCGTTGTTATTCTTATGTTGATGTTGTTGTTGTTGTTGTTATCGTTAGTCTTATTGTTTATATTGTTTATGTGATTGTTTTTCGTGGTTGTTGTCATTGTCGTTTCTCTTGTCTTTTTGACATAATTGGAACAAGAATGTTATATGGCCTGGACGCCCTGACAAGAACAAGATAATGCAGACAATAATTAGAAAGAAAGGAAAAGTTATCATCCAAAAAGAGTAAAAACAAAAACCAAAAAAAAAAAGAGAAAGGGAATTAAATGATTATGCATGATTGCTCTGTTATATCGAAGAAGAGATCAAGAAATAAAAGGCTGGAGAAATTGATAATTCCTTCTTTCGTCGGGTAAGATCATCCATCCATTAAATCCAAGCAGTTCATTCCTACAAAAGTTGCATGCAAATAAATTAATTTAGGAGCAGAGATTAAAAATCCTGAAGCAATCGTAAGGACCCCTCGCAGTGTACTGAAATTTTTTAAAAATTGTTTTTTCTTTTTATTTCACTTTTTAAATTTTTTTAAAAAGTTTATTTTATTTTATTGTGTTTTATTTGTGACGAAAGCCTAAAGGGAGAAAGAGATTCTGATTTTCATACATTGCTCACAGTATGAATTAAGATGAGATTATTTAACAAAACCAAAAAAAAGAACAAAAGAAAGAAAGAAAAGAAGAAAGAAAGAAAGAAAGAGAGAAAGAAAGAAAGAAAGAAAACTCAAAAGAAAATGAAAAAGAAATGCTCTCTAAGGAATGGTCTTGAGCGGATATCATTCAATGACCCGCTGTCTCTCATTTAGAAAACAAGACGCAACCTCTCGTGTGTGGGCTGACCAGATACTAACGGCTTTAAGCTTTCCAAAACAGAGAACTGTAGCCGTCCATTTTTGTACGCTTGTAAAGAACGAAATCATTTTCGTCGAGAAACATTGAATTCCTGTGAAGGATGAGGCCAAATTTCTGGTTGTGATATTGGATCAGAAATTCCCTTTGATTACTCATATTAACCACCCCCGGGCTACTTCTTTAAAAACTTTTAATATTCTAAGGCGGCACCGGGTGCAGAATGGGGTGCTGACACAGACTCATGCTGTGCGTGTACTTTTCTATTGCCTAATCCAGGTTAGATAATGATAGCATTGTCTATGGCTCAACCAAGCACAGTTACCTAAAAAAAAATTGACACCACCCATCACAGGGTCTCAGACTATCCATGGTGACATGTCGCACTTTCTCAGTGCGGAGCCTCTACATTGCGACCATTGAGCCCTCTCTCCGAGACAGAAGAGACAATTGTCCCTTCAGTGTGAAGTCGAAATTTTATCCCACCTCGAGACCCAGTCTACGAACATGCCTTTGAATCCCGCTTCGCAGATATATTCGAGAGATCACTGCTGCCCTGACTGGGAGCATCTGTTCACAGACAGATCCAAGGATTACAAAGTCATTCTGTCTTGGGGAATTGATCCTGTAGTATCAACCTGAACTCCTCTTTCTTCGCGGCTGAGACTAAAACCATCGATATCGCTTTAGTTACCACTCGTAGATCCACACATGGAAACGTTCTGATTTTTCTTTTCATACTCCGTATCCCTACTCCGGTCCCTGATTAATCTTCTTTTAGGGATGAAAGAGTA
Organism: Peronia peronii; assembly: GCA_039654565.1. Lineage (NCBI taxonomy): Eukaryota > Metazoa > Mollusca > Gastropoda > Systellommatophora > Onchidiidae > Peronia > Peronia peronii. The sequence continues at coordinate 4,007 of JBCEWB010504323.1, read as the reverse complement.
ACTCACCTCCTGCAACTCTTCAAAGTCTATTCGGCAGGAGGCGATGTGGATTCGCGGGTGGGCATTTCAAGAAATGGGGCAGCAGATTCCATTGCCAAGGTCTGCTTGACATTCAAACTCCTTGATGACAGAGTCCCTCATTTGGATCTCAGACCGACTATTAATATCAAATCGCAATTGCAACAGACTGCAAATAAACTTTACTCTATCCAGTAGGACGATAGATCCTGGCTAAGTCTTCGTAGCCACGAAGGCGAGGCCAGATGGTCCACAACCGCCTGCGTCTGGGTTATTCTCGTCTCGCTCATTCTTTTCTCCTTAACAGCCCCACAGTATGGCCGCACACATACTTATAGACTGCTTGGACTTCAGAGACGCTCAAGAAGCCTACTTCTCGAGTCGCTTTCTAAAGGGTCCTTGTAATAAAACAAGCCATCATGTTTCTTACGCCAGGTAGGTCTGTATTCCAAAATTTGAAATCATCAACATAAATTATTATATTTTAGAGACAATTGTAGACATGCGGCGGGCCACACGGCACATGGTATAGTTGCAAAAAATAATATATATATATATATATATATATATGAGACGCGACACCATGAAATCAGGCTTTCGTCAAACTGGGCCGACCGGAGAAATCACGTGTTTTTCAAAAGTGAATGAATTTTTAACGCAATTTTTTTTCTTCACCAAACCCTTCTATATCAATCTAAAAATGCATTTCAGAGTTAAATTTACTGAAATAGATCGAGTAAAAGCCCAAAAATTGTAATTTAGCGGCATGGCCTAATAAGAATTAATAAGGATTTACAAAAGTAATCGGCCATTTTCTCAATAAATTCAGTGCAGCAACAGGTCACCCTCATCGTCTTTAATTGCCAATATCTCAACTTCTACTTACGGTAGAGCAATCATGTTTTTACACACTGAAAGGGAAATGAATCATCTTCACAGTGATACCAATAACTCCATATGCTCAAAATTTGACGAGAGCCTGATTTCATCCTGTTGCATCTCATATATTATATTTTTTATAGTCTCTGTTTATAGTCTTTGACACTCCAGTTTAAACACAAGTTCTTTTACATACATTTAAACTTGTAAACGTATTCAACCGTGTTAGGCCCAATATAGCCGTAATTGTGATGATGCGCCGTGAAGTCTCAACACAAACCAAAACAAAAAGTACCTTTTCAAGGTCATCTAGTGAGAGTAGAAATGTTTATTGCCGACATTTATTTAAAAAAAAATATCTTAAGAATTCTCATGAAGACCATGTACATTATTGTGAAAGAGGTTTCTTCTCACTTTGTTCTGATGCGGATGGTACACTGTTCAATATAACTAAAGGTTTTCTCACGGGTTCAAATGCATGTTTGCGTCCTCCACTCTTTTCCCAGGAATGAGAAGATTCTGATGACCAAAATAAAAAAAAACCAACAACCACGGGCAGGATGCCAAACAAATAAATAAACAAATAAAAAGACCAGTTCTCAAAGAATAAAGGCAACTACACCATTAAATAATTAACTCCAGCAACACATAGCCCAGTGGCGAAGCCTCTAGAAAATTAATGAAGCTTAAGATTCAAAGTCCCAAATGTCCTGAGGCAACTTTTTGGTGGGTGTTGCTCAATTAAGACTAATTGCCACGGGCTCCCCAATTCAATGCGAGCTTCTCGTGGCATATCTTCGATCCCATCCTGACGCTATTGTATAGGATTTTAAAAGAGGAAAAAATAACAGAATAAGCCTTAGGAGAAGGACAATGGCCGAGAGGTTTGGCATTTAACTATCGACGAAAGGGCCACGAATTCGAATCCTATTGGAGGATGGGACAGATTGAACCCTGCTTCTCTTTGAGAGATTCAACGCTCACCTGACTGCTTAAATAAGAAAGCTTGGCAGCATCCAGTTTTTTTTTCAGACCATGGCAAAAATATTGTGAATGGTACTCATGTTAAAGAATCTTTGATAATTAAAAATCAGATGTATAATAACAACAGTCAGAGACGCAGCTGTTCAGGCAAAATTTTAAAAAATGCCAAACTTCTACCCACAGTAACTTTCTTCGGACCAAGTGGGGCCCTCCGTTAATCGTAAGATAATCCTATGTTTTGGATTGAAAGGCTGCATACATACTGAAAAAAAAGAGCCTTGTTCCGAATTGCAAATAGCATCATCAGAGCTGAGAACTGAGGGGAAAATATCATTGTCCAAACTTGCAGATTTTGTCTTTATCCTGCAATCTTTGCATTCTGTCTGTCACAAAGCCCTCCTAAACTCCAGATATATCAGTCGATCATCTGCCCTTCTTTATTTCGTCCATGAAAATGTCTCCTGTTCAATAGATTTATTTCTCCATCGTGCAACAACAGCAGAAATATTAGTTTTCAAGATAAATTTTAATAGCAAAAAGATAGAAAAAAGCATAGATGTCGGAGTTATCAAGATTTAAGAATCGAATTATATGATATGAAATATTATTGCTCTCTGGGAAATTTCTATATGGCACGACTCGAATCTGTCGCAGTAATATTCGAAACAGTTTGCGGTTTCTGTGCGACTCTTTAACTTGTTTCCCGAGAGAGCTTGTGGATTAATCTGAGGATCAGCTCGGCTTTCATTTGCATCAATATACGTACAAGAACGAGAAATCTGAATAGAAATCTGTTCTTGTCGCTGTTGTTGTTGTTGTTGTTGTTGTAGCTGTTGTTGTAGCTGTTGTTGCTGACGTTGCTGTCCCTGTTGTTGTTGTTGTTGTTGCTGTTGTTAGCATCGTCGAACTCGCCATCGAAGTTGTTTCGGCTGTTGTTGATTATGTTGTTTGTTGTTGATGTTGATGTTGTTGTCGTCGTCGCAATTGTCCTTCGTGTTGTTGTTGTTGCTCAGTTTTTGTCTAGACAAGGTTGTTCCTACCTAAGTACGAACGATTTAAAGATTACCCGTGTCTTTATAACAGTTGACTGCATAATGGTGGTAAAAAAAAAAAGGGGGAGGAGGGCAGATTTTGTTTTGGAAAGGATTCTGTTTTTCTTAACTCTGTACGTGTCGGAAGAGTAAAGGTAAACATGGTGAAACTTGTGTGGTTTTGGAAACGGACCTATTAAGCTAAACTCTGATAAATGATCAACATCTTCACAAACCTTCCATCCTGTAACAACAGATGGGCATCTTGACATGTTTATAGTCCGCCCTCAAATGTTTTAACTATGGTTTTTCCTAAATAATTTTGCTCATATTGGAAAGAGGTTTTTTTTTTTTTAATTTTAATTTTTGCATGACATCCTAAACCATTTTGTCTTAAACAAATTTTAAATTTTAAAAATTACAAATTCGCAATACTTTATAAAATTTTACAATAGAAGACGTCAGCAGGATTTCTTCAAACACTGGCATATGAGAAAATCGTTTAAAAGTCATTCTCTAAATCACATACTGGCGTCATCGCTCAGAAAGTATTCCACGACAAACATACTTCAGCATGGAAAGTTTACATTTCCATTCATTTTTGCATTGCACAGAACGCATAGTATTACGTCAAATTATTATGTGATTTGATGAAGATGTATTCATTCATGCCGTTGAAACAGTTTTTCTTTCAGGATATGCCGTAATTGTGCTGAAGCGCTATTAAACAAAACTCAAAAGTAATGCCTTTCTACTCGTGCTAAGTTACATTAGGTTGTCAGGGTCATTATATTACCATACTTTTATCGAATCGAATGCGATTAATCTTCATTATATCTATTTACGTCTGTTTTTCAGCTGCTTGTGTCCAGGTCACCCTCATCTCTGAAATATTATCTTCTTGCAAGAATACTTCATTCAAATTACTGCCTGTTTGTGTCCCTTCAGAGTCCCATAGATAAGACAGAAAGACAGAATCCAACTGACAGACAGATCGATATGCACTCAGGCAGAATACAGAGAGACATACATACATACATACATACATACATACATACATACATACATACATACATACATACATACATACATACA
>JBCEWB010504212.1:0-19163 GCA_039654565.1 Peronia peronii | reverse complement strand
ATTTTAATTGGGCATTTCCATTCGAAGGCTGTGACTCGGCAAATGATTACCAACAAAAACAAGGGGGAAAAAGACAAACCAGCAGAGGACCAACCACTCAGTGTCGGGCACGGCAGCCGGGAGTTTTATAACTCCACTCAACGATCGCCTAATCGCTCGCCTGTCTTGCTGAATCCTTTGTCTCCTCTACTCACAGGTTTTTTTGTTTCGTGCAGTTTCTTGTTTTTCCGTACTTTTTTTTTTTTTTAATGCTCTCTGGTTTGGATGATGAGCATGTCAGGCTGTGCTGATCAAATACAACTACTGTTCACTCAGATTAATTAACCCTTTCTTCACTGAGACGTTCGGACTAAAACAAGACTTTGGTTACTATTTGAAGATGCATTTCATTAAAAATGCACTCCATTAAATCATTCAATTGTTATTAATGATAATTAACCATCTTCTCTCCACGATGTGCTGGTCCCTCAGAAACTCGATAACTAGTTGTGGATACGTTGCAGAGAGACAAGATCCAATTTTTACAATAGCAGTAGGAGAATGGGCTAATGTGATAACATACACGTCGTAATTTTCATGATATATTCATGCGTCGAAATTCTTTTCACACTCATAATCTTCAATGGCAAACCAAGTGTTAAATATGAGTTCAGCGAAGAGAAAAACAAATGGAATACAAAAGAAAAGGAAAAGAGAAGAAAAGAAAAAAAGGGGAAAAAAATAAGAGTGGACGTGAGTGATATAGTATTCAGAGGCAAACAAAGATTTGTTAAATTGAGTGAATCATCTGTCTTTGTCAATATTATATGGCCCATAGGCTGCTTGTATGTTTATTTATTTATCTTTTCTTTCTGTCTGTTTTGTTTTCAGTCGCATGGGTCTGGTGCATTTTCGCCCAGCAGAGGAGATTATTTTGTCATGCATCTGGCTGGCTGTCTGTTGTTTTTTTCTCTGTCCCCGGTCGTCATTTGGTGCAGCCAGCTGTTTGCCTGATCAATAACCTACTGACAACTAGGCCTGCCTGTGGCTTCTGTCAGTCTGTATGTGCCGTTTCATTCATTTCCATAAACCATTTTCTGTGGGATACAAGCGATCTCTTATGTTTGCAGGTACTCTATCTGGGGCATATGTACATGTCATTTCCAAGTTTGCAGGTCGTTTGATATAAGAGATGTGTACCGGTTCACCCCAAAGTCTTCACAGTCTCTCTGATTGTACTCACGTGTATCACAGTCTTTGAATACTAAGAAGTGGAATTGCTAATAATTTTGTGGGAAGAATTTTTGTGGATAGATATTTGGAATTTGGAGTCATTTTGCTCAACGGCGTCTCTATTCTTCATCCGGTTTCAACCGCCAAAGGTTCTTTAACGTGCGGAACGTATACATTGGATATCAGAAATACATTCGCAGTTACCCGAGAAGACTAGATGCCGGTCTTCCCTATCCAATAAGCCAAAGGGTCGTTGAAAAAAAAGCAAGCAGCTTCTAACATTTCCCATTCTCAGGGGGGATTCGAACCCGGGAACTTTTCACTGAGAATTAGATACCCAATCTCTCAGCCACCGCGCTCCCATGTAACAATCCTCCGATTATTATGATGCCACTTTAAACCTTGCAGTCCATGGATCATCAACAGCCCCCCCCCCCCCCCTGATAATCACTGTACTACCGTGAAGGGCTCTCAGCAGTAGAAAATCGGATAAAGAACAATAAACTCGATGAACTGAAATGGTGTACATACTGAAAACAAAACAAAACATGTGTGGCGGACTTTTCTCAATGGAGCGTTTGGTTCTCATGTTACAAATGTCTTCAAGTGCACCACTTAACACTTAACCCGACGCCTCACCGAGCTCATTCACACACGTCAAACCTGCAAGGATTTATTACATGTCTCAGGTGTGGCCTGCCATCTCTCTAGAGGAATACTACGCTGCTCTGCGCTCTTCGGAGAAAGGAGTCTAATGGTTGTTACCATTAAAAATGTATGACGTTCTCAAATTACAGTCTCGGTTTCTTAAAATAGGATTACATTCTAATGCCTTCACTACGAAAGCAAGTGAATTGTTATCTGTAGGATGATGAATGTGACTTCTTTGATTGTCCCCTTGTCTTCCTATTTTCATCAGAAATATCTTATTTCAAATATTTCATCATGAGCCTGCTCATCATTAAGACAGGACATTTCTTTTGTTTTTGCCGAGTCTTGGACTGGGTAATATTTTTTTTTTTCAATAAACGGCAAAGTCCTTTCTTTCTTCCCCCCTCCCCCCCCCCTTTCCCTTTTTTTTTTTTTTTTGGACTGTCAGGGATGCCGAATTAAAGCCATACTTGAAATCAGTTAAAGGGACGTCTCAGTTCATGAGCGTTAGCGACAAATTCACATTTGGAAATGGCCAGGAAGCTTCCTCACACTGACTGTCTGGGCAAGAGCACTCACCCTGCAGCTCCAAAAGATCTTGCTATAGCATGTCGTCAGCAATAATTGTTATTACCACTTTACTTGAGCCATAATGTTCTCTCACTCCTTGTTTGTTCGCATCACATGGCTTCTCGTAAATTTTAATCCCACAACGTTCAGGCGTTAGTCATTAGACCTACGACTAGCACATGATCCAAGATTATTGTACTTTTCTATGATACACTTTCGGTTTGCAACGAAAAAAAACAAAAACAAAACAAAACATGGTGAATTACTATGTCCCGCTATGCCTTTTATATAAGGAAAAATGCCGTAGCTTGTCATTGTCCTCTTTCCCTAAGCATCAAAGGAACCATGAAACAGTGGCTGGTAAAGATCAGGTGTGACTATAGGCCAGACCATAAGGCAGGCTGAGCCATCTTGAGAAACCAGAAGTCAAGTTTGATAAAGTAACTTTAATGCATCTTCTGGCAATGGAGAGGTAATTAAGAAAGATTAATGGTATTACTTTTAATCAAATTAATTCTGAACAGGGCTGACATTAATGCTCTGAATATCGTAGTTTTTCATAGCAACCGAAAAACTGGCTGCATTAAATGCATTATTTTGCATCTGCTGAGGTCGGTTACAAAGAATTAAGAATCTCTGAAGATTTACTGGTTTGTCTCAGCTCCATGTCAGAAAGTAATTTTGTCTCAGTGTCTTGAGGAAGAAAAAAACAACGGCTTTTAATAACTATTTCATTCACAATTTATGGTGTTGGTAATTAAGTCTCAGTTTCAGTTAAGTGATTCCCTATGTTCAAGAGAAATTAATTAAATGTGGTCGTTGTTGATACTATATGTGACTCTTTTTTTTTTAAACTTAATTAATCAATGTCTTCCATTCATTTGCTCATGTATCAGTCTGTTCTGAGCAGAAATAATTCTTTTGGAAGTTTTTCGTAAGGGAGAGACGGTGGATGTGGTGGTGATGACTGAGAGGGGAGGGGGAGGGGAGGGGGAGGGGGAGGGGGAGAGGGGAGAGGGGTGAAACTGAGGTTTGGGGATCAAAATACCAAGTTGTGTTTTTGTGATTTTTGAACACTTTGACCTCTTCCGAAATGACCAAAAATAGCGGTTGGGCTGAAAACATCTACTTTATGCTCCAAAACGGCGCAAAAGCGGCACTACTAGGAGACTGTATAGAAAGCTCATGAAAATTCAATTGCGATTTTCTAAAAAAAAAAAAAAAAAAAGCGCTTTTCACATTTTTCCCTAAAGCATTTTATTCCTGAACCAACTGATTTAAAATTTTGAAGGGAAATTCTTCAAAGCATTGTATCAATAATATGCACCCCTTTTTCTAATATTATTCATGTGTTTGTAGGAAATTGGATATATGGTAGAAAATTGAGAAATATATAGATCCGTAAATTCATACATTTAGAAAAAAAAAATTATGACAAACATTGTATGGCATATAACAAAAAACAAAACAAAACAAAACAAAAATGCATATCATTTTTTTTATATAGAGCTATTTTATTATAGTGCCAAAATCTAAACGATTATAATAATATTGAATACTTTTGGAGCCTTAGGCTTTTGAAAAAGGCTAATTTTCAAGATACAAAATCCAAGATGGCAGCCGAATACAAAACAATTTTTTCCACACTTTCTTCTAATTTTAATATCCGAATCCGAATGTTAAACTTAAAGATTAGATCCGATTAGAACCCATCCACTCACCCCGAAATTAAACTTTATTGAGATGGCAACTTTTTCTAGCGTCAGCTATATAGGTATAATGGGAGAAGCATCAAACATAGTGACAGACTTGTTAACGGTGATATAAATGTAAAAGTAATTGTGATAAGTAAGTCTATCAGTCATAAATTTTATGAAATGTTATTTGTTCAAATAGTAAAATACAATATTTCGGGAAAAACCCAGCGGGATTTCCCACCGGGAGTGCAGCCAAGATGTGAGGCAAACTTGCGGCACTCGCAGTATCTCGACTGGGCAAGGTTATAGGATGCCAAATGATCTTAACAATGGATTTTGGCTGAAGTCATTTGACACATCAAGCTGGATAGGAATGGGCAAAGTTATGCATATGTCATTAACTGATACTGTCAATTTTGCCTTCACTATGTCATACACTCCAAAATGCCATCTGGAGCCAATCTGATGCCCAAAGTCTCTGCACTTCGACTCCAGAAGAAGTTCCTGTTTTTCAAAACCACTTATTACCACATCTCTCGCGCGTCATGGGCTCCAGCCGGAAATATGTCAGTCGTTTTCCTATGTAATTATTAACACTATTCACTACTATCATTAAAGTAGAGGGCATTTAGATTCAACAGACTATGAGTCTGTCATTCATAGCGATGAGTTTTCATCATTAATTTTCTACCCACCTTAACAGTGTCAAGCCAAGAAGTGAGGCAAACTTTCTTGGGTCGATGGAATTTCCCAAAATATTTGTGAACTCGATTGCCGTTCCTTTCTAAAAACCGTAGAAATAAAATCTCCATTATAACATTAGACAAAACCCTTTACCTATTTGTGTATGTTTATGTGTGTGTGTGTGTGTGTTTTCAGTTGCTCGTATCTGTAGTTATTGTTGTGTATCTCTTTTTATGTATAACAGCTGTTTGAATTTTGAATGGATGAGTCTATAATAAAGAGAGACATGGCCTTACATGTATACAACAACAAGGGGGGGGAGGGGGGTCAGACATGTAATAAAAATAAACTTTAATGCATTTAAATTGCACTGATTTTCAATGTAACATGACAACATCCAGGTCCCGTGGAACACAGCCTGTGCCGTTTGCTGGAAGAGATCTTTTCTTTCAAGTAACACTGTTAACGAGCTTCTCGTCTTGTCACATTCTCTGAGAAATATTATCTGAAATTCATATAAACTAAGCTTAGTTCTTTCTTTCTCTCTTTCTCTCTCTCTCTCTCTCGCTCTCTCTTTTAAACGTTCTTAGAAACGCATGCCTTTACTTAGTTTGTTACCGATTGATAGTGTATGTCTTTAAATTCAAGCAGTTGTACAAAATGATGATGATGACAATATTATATCAATACATTTGCTTAATTTAAAAAAAAAAAAAAGTAGAAATAACAGCTAAAAACACGGACAGTTTCAAAGGGGAAATGCCTGCAAATTTAACAGGCTATAACAAAGACTCTTCAGTCAATATCAATCAATATCGTGACGAGTAAACTCGTGACCCAGCCTAGATAGAATCAATCAGCCCTATTTCTCCAGGTTGGGTCAATCCTGCATGCAGAAACCAGTATGTCAGATCCAGACAGATCATTCATCACACTCAACAAAAGTAACTAGAGACTGGCTAACGTACTGTGCCTAATGCCTTCGGGGGTCGCCGTGGCTATGTGGTTTGGCGTCTGCTCTAAGGTGAAAGTCGGTGCGCCAAGGCGCGTCGGTGAGGTTGTGGGTTCGACTCGGGGGCCTCCCATTAGTGGCTGGAAAGGCACGAAGATTGAAAACTGCATTTTTCCGTGACTCAACGGCCTCCTGGCTTCCTCTGGGTAGGGAAGCCCCACGTCTAGCCTTCTGGGATACTGGCGAATATATTTCGGAGGTCCCGTCTACGTTACGCACGTTAAAGAAACCTTGGCAGTTAAAAATCGATGAAGAGTAGGCGGAGCGTCGCTGCCCGGGCAAAATTTCCAAAATTCCAAATTTCTACTCACAAAAATTCGCACTAGAAACAGGCAGGCACTGAAAGCCGAGATAATCCTACTTTCTTAGTACTGAAGGCCAAGAAAAACAAACAAGATTAAATGCCTATTCCATCACTATTTGATTATTTCTCCGTCTGGCCAAATAACTGTACGTATCTTTCCACAATATTAAACGACCTCTTGCCACATCATTTCATTCTCTCAAAATTGCATATTGTTAATACTTTAAATGACAAGATATTCAGACACATGTGAAAAATGATCAAACAACCATAAATTAAAAAAAAAAATAATAAGGAAAAAAAAAAGGCGATGATGATATCGTTCCACGAAAGTGGTGGCTATTGATAGATACAAATTATGTGTTTATGGGTATTCTGCAAATTTGGATAACAGTTTATGGGGGTCATGGCATATAAAGCATTAAATGTGGGTTAACAGTGAGATCGCAAAGCCACATTAAATCCCCCCATTTTTTTTCAGATCAGACGTTCTCTGGTGTCAAGGCGTTGTGTTTACGATCAGGTCCAAGTCAGAGTGTTTTATTTATCACGTAGTATGTAACCTTTCAATCCGGAGAAAATAGTATTGTCTCGGCTTTAAGTGTCTGTCCTGTTTTGGGTGAGATTCTTTTTTTTTTTTTAAGGAATTTGGTATGTGGAAATTTTGCCCGGACCGCGGCGTATCCATCTACTCTCCGTCCAATTATTATTTGTCAAAGATTGTTTAAAGTGCGTAATTTACAGACGGGACCTCCAAAATATATTCATCCATATCCAAGAAGGCTAGATGCCGGACTTTCGTGCCCAAAAAATTAGGAGAACGTTGAGTTACTAAAAAAAAACAAAAAACTGCAGGTTCAAGTCTTCGAATCCTTCCCATCTCCTGATGGTAGGATCCGAAATCCGACAACCGCCACATCCCTCTCATGCGTTATTCGCTGGGTAGCAAACACCTAACCTCACGATCACGGCGACCCCTGTATCAGAGTGTGTATGTGTGTGTGTGTGAGATGTTGTTCTTTATTTAAGAAGGGACGGCGAGCAAGGGGATACCATGAAGAGATGCGAACACGTCGGAGGCGGGAGGGGGAGGAGGGGGAGGGGGGGGGGGGGAGTTCCAGAACAGAGGGGGGTGGGGAGTCGCCATCTCAAGTTTCGCTCTCGTAATCTAGATCGAATAAAGAGCCGCTTCGTCTCGCGCTGGGACTGTGTCCAATCACCCCAGAGAATCAGGGGCGGAACTCAAGGATTTCAAGTGTATTGTTTATCATGGAGGGGAGGGTGACCTAAGAGGATGTGATTTTGCTGGAATAATATTTTCAATTATGGAAACGATGAGCTCATGAAAGACACAACTACAAAAGAATACAGTCCTTAGAATGCGATGAAAGTAAGTGGTAAGGCAAACTTTGCAGGATCAAACAAGAAGGCGACCAAACTATGGTCGCGGTCTCAAATGACACAGGAACGATCTCGGAACGGGGCAGAGATAACAAGAAACGGCTGAAATAGCCCTTTAGTAAGGGGGACTGAAAGGCATAATTAAACCTGGATTGAACTGATGTGATGAAAGGATGGAGGAGGACGCCGTGGTAGAGGAGTTAAACGTCTACCTAGCGATAAAGCTGTCAGAGGTTCAAATCTTAGGGGAGAAGTAGGAAAGATTAGAATTTTTTTTTTTTTTTTTAATGTGGACAAAATGGTTCCCGACTTCTTGAAAAAGGGAAGGACATCATGGATAACGGTAAAAACGTTTCGGCGGTCTCGTGTGAACATGGCGCACGTTAACAAAAAAAAAAAAAACCCAAAAAAATCTTGGCAGTGGAAATCGGATGAGGAGTGGGAGAGACGTCGCTGTCCAGGCAAAATTTCTAAGAAACTCCAAAATTTCCAACCAAAAATCTTGACCAATCTGGGCACACATTAAAGCTTAGATATTCTACTCTTAGGATTGAAAAACTTTTATACATGTTAGAGAAGTCTGTGACATTTAGAAGAAAGATCTATCACTCGCTGGAATAGACTGATTTGTTCGTCATCTACTCGTGTTATGATGACCACAAATATTCGTATTGCTACAAGAAGTAAACAAATAGATTGTGTAGAATATGACCAAGACCGTAATGAAAAAGAGGAAGAGGGAAGGGTATGATTCCATGAAAGTCGTTCCTTCATTGCACAAGAAAAATGAAGGCTGGAAAACTTCTCTAAATGCCGTCTGATGTATAGGGATGCCGTAGGTGATAAGAGCGAACAACAAAACAAAACAAAATTTTAAAAAAAAACACGATTTGCTGGTGAGAGAACAACTGTGATAAGTCACTCCCTTTGACTGACATTCTCAAAAACATACCAAGGAATAGAGATGATGAAGAAGATGAAGAGACACGAAGATGTGGGCATAATAGAATGTGGAAGAAGAGGAAAAAGAAGTAGTAGAAGAAGATGAAGAAGAAGAAGAAGAAGACAGAGAATATTCTCAGATCATTTTTCTTAATTTATCATTATCATTATTATTGTTATAGATTTGACGTTGAAAACAGTTAAACCTGTATGCAAGTGATGTTTTCACTGCTATTGTTTTATATAGATTTCAATCGCATAGATCGTACCTGAAAGCCTCTTCTGGAGGAGAACAGTAAGTCCTGTCATCTATATTACAATAGTCTGATCGTTCTTCCTGCTCTATAACCCTCTACACTTCTCTATAATAATCTCTTAAGGATCAATTATTACACCAAACATTGACGTTACAATTTCAGAGACACAATTATGTAGATGACTATAACATTATATTGAGTTACTAATTTGGCCCAATGTAACTGTGATCGTGCTGATGCGCCATTACGTCCCCTCCTCCCCACCAAAGTTACTATTTACTTATGGCTGTTTGCTGCCGGTAATTATACTGGTATAAGCTATAAGTCCTCGTTACATAATTTCCTTCAAACAAGCCAATGTCCCATGTAGATATCATAAACTGATATTAATTCACTATCCTGTGGTTTGTAATACAGTTATATCATGTGATCAGTGAATGTTAAGTAGATCTGAAAAAAAAAAAAAAGACTGCTAGCACAGAAGTGGCTTGCCAACCCCAAGCCATTTACATCAGACTATCACTATCAGCCTTTCCTAGACAGAATGGAATGCCCTAGCCATGAGCTGGAATCAGATACCACAGGCGATTACCAGTTCAGCTTCGGTAAGTAAAGATGTAAGCCAGGAATTACATAATATTTATTTGAAACGACCTATTCAACTATTACAATTATCATAGTCATTATCAACGCAGTGTTACAATTGCTGCCACTTGCATTATAACTGCGACAATTACCGTTTTTATTATGATTTATCATGGCTCGTATTGTTGTGCATTCCTCATTTCCTGTATATTCTAGATTAGATGTAGCTGATGCTGTTAATACTGCAACGTATCCCCATATTGTGGAATTTTTACTGTAACTCACTAATGATGTGGGATGTGAGCATTCGAGATGTATTACTATGAACGAGTTGATAGGGAGAGCCATATCGACGGCCTTTAGAACTAATCAATAGCAGTCAGATCAGGATATCTGGGTGGGTTTCGACAGAATTGTGAAAGAGGATTGGCGGATTCTGTCATTCTTCCATTATAGTTGTATCTAATATAGTTATAGATTCTGTACAAAAATTCATTATGCCATACTTTCCTGTTTATTAATATTGAATGAATTTAAATTTCTTGTCTGTTTTGTTCGAATATATGAAAAAAAAAATGATGGAACCTCCATTTCATTACCCCAAGCTTTGAGAAGTGATTTCTCTACTTCAGAGATAATTTAAACAATAGCAATGCTATAGATGCTTGTAATAATCATACGAACGTGGAGAGGAGAATCGTTTACTTTAGACACAGCGAATGATAAACATAGACTGCATAGTGGATGGACAGATTATGTAACATAAACATATAACTACTATAATACATGCATACACGTGTGCCTACAATCACATACAGCACGCAGTCAGAACAGCAAGAATCAAATAATAATAACACTAATAATATGTAATAAAAATAATAATGATACATTCAGACATTAGACTATATTTTCACACGATCATCTTATACCTAGTGGCAGCTAAGTAATATTTGTGTAAAATATACACCTCCGTCGGTCAGGACCAACGATGCGTATCTTATCATCCTATCTACATAGTTGTCAGTTATTTAATCTGTCCCACTAAGGCAGTGTTATGGTTTTATATGATAACTGATAAGCTCGCTATGGGAGCGGCAGACAGACTATCGTCTTCTCAGTTTACAGGTGATGTATGTCCACGGCTTGCAAGTGCGAGGCTGAGCTCATCAATAAGTTCCTATCTAACGTTGTACACCTTGCTTTACTATGAGATCGTTCTTGTACATAGGATAAGAAATCTTCACTTTACATTAGTGCTCTGTTCTGGTATGTTACGACAATTCTGGTGTTCGTTATAGCTTGAAGATGTGCTGATCTTCAAACGTATCTAGAAATGGACATACAACGCTAGTCTTCTAAACTGAAGTGACACTTAGTCACAGTAGCCACCAACACTGACATGGTCATCTGTTCCTAGCAATGCCTCTCTCAGCGACCTCTGCTGGCTTTAGTTTTTTTTTAAGTGGATGGTTTCCTTTGTTATCTTGAGTTGGCGCCGAAGTAAAGTAGGAGGGATTGCTTGTTGAGACAGTATGTTAAGTTGTTCTAAGGTTCTGCCTTGCATAGTAAAGTGCATGTAATATGTCACTGGGCTACACTGTCGCTCTCGCCCATTGCTCTGTTTACCCATCAGGCCGTTTAAACATACATTTTTCTTCCTTTTCTAATACTAGCACCCAGGGTTTGCCTGATCACTTTACTGACTGGTTGTGAATTTGTCGCCAAATTTTCAAATTTAGTTTTTGTTTATTTCAGTTAATTAATCACCACATCTATTGTATTTTGTAAATCAAATGGGGATAAAAGTCAAATTGTAGATCTACACAGATTGTCAGCTTTGAAACTAAGATATGCATTACAAGCGCCTATCCATAGATAGTTTTGAAAGTGACCGATATCGACTGTAGTGAAAAGATACATAGATCTATCGTTCATTGCCCATGAGCAGCTCTAGGCCAAAACAGACTCTTTCATTCAGATCTGTTTGGGACGAAATATCTCAAAATTTTCCATGTATTCGCTGCCCTCATCTTATCTTTCGAAGTCCTGAAAGGCTCTCCTCCTGATCGTTTGAGGACCGCTTGTACTTGACGTAAATTACGAAACATAAATCCAACACTCTTATTAATCAAACACGAGCGGCCGTTTTTATTTCAGCAGCTTTCCTCCCAGGAATATATTAAAAACCTGAGTGACCTACATACTCGCATACATGGTATTACCTGTAATATTTTTGTGAGGTGTGAAGTGTGAGCAGATCATTTCATCTGACCTGAGAAAACAAAAGTTTGTGAATTCCTGAGTTCTGACACAGATTATAACTCCATGGCCGATCCATGTTTCACTCATCACATTCATAATCAAAATCAACAGTTCTATATAGGTGTGGTATCTGTGAACTCGATCTATGCATATTTACTATACATTATCATGACGTGACCTAGCTACATTTACACACAAGGAAATTTGGCTTGCTTTCAGAGTAGTAGAACATTATATAATAAACAGATCCGTTATGCTAAAAGATCATCCACCCGTTGAATTGTCTTGCTTTAAACAATGCCACAGTTTCAACTGCATGAAGTAAATAATTTACTTTCACTTTTTTTTTTTTTACTATTCATAACTGCTAGGTATCAAAACTTGCATATTTCATGATTCTCCAGATTCATTACAAAGCAAAAGAAGTAATTGTCTATGTATTTCATAAAATTGCTGTCTGCTCTGACAACAAAACATAAAGAGAAATACCAACCACTGAACTTCCTGTTAAAATCTGCAGGAGGGAAAAATTCTCATTATACCGCTAGAATAGAAATACGTTACAAAATTATCATATCCATTTCAACATCAATGATCTGGCTTTCTGCCATTTGAACTGAATTATGCATTATTATGTGACAATGCAATGAGAGACAGACAGCGTTGTTATAAAAATATAATCGGCTGGCTCTGATTCTGGCCAAGGTAACATGAGTGACGAAAATGATGACGATGATTATCATAAGAAAATTAATAATATAATCTACGATCTCAGTTATGGATTCAGCTACTCATATGATAACTGGATACTATCTGAATAAAAACACTGAAAAATAATCAAATTGATCCTCAACACATTTCCCCTTCACTACTTTTACGAGAGATCCGCCCATGAACGCGTTATGTTGAAAGTAAAATAGAAATAAAACAGAATAAAACTGTAGAGAAAGGGAGAAACAATAAGGGGGAGTAATCACGCCTCAGGAAACAAAGAAAAGGGTTAGCATACTGATCAATACCATATTACAGTCTGCATCGGCCCAACAAGACCGGGAGAAATGACTCTATTGACCGTGCCTTCACACTGTAATTGATTCTCACCGGCCGTTTGGATAGTCAGATAATGCCCCGTTTGTGTGAGTTTACTGGAGCAAGGAGTTGTAATCGGAAGCGCCTCTAATGACATCATTTTTTTTTGTGCGTGTATGTCTGTTTGTGGTCGTCCATGCAGTTGTCGTTGTTGTTGTCGTTGTTGTTGCTGGTGTTGTCGTCAGGAGGTATGGGTTAAGTGGAGCAAGGCGTGATCATCGGAAGTTGCCCTACTGACACAATGTTGTATGTGTAAGTGTTGTGGTCGTCGTCGCTACAATTGTTGTTGCTATTGTTGATGGTGATGATGATGATGTAGAGGCTGGTGGTTCCCGGTGCTGCTGTCAGGCGGTCTGAGTTAAATGGAGCAAGGTGTAGTAATCGGAAGCTGCCCTAATGACATATTATTGTGTGTGCGAGTATATGATCGTCGTAAAAATTGAAGCAGTTGTTGTTTTTGTGGATGTTTTAATGGTTAGTGGCCCACGATGCTGTCGGCAGGATGAGACTATTGATGAGATGTTGATTGAATTATTTGTTGTGACGGATGTTAGGAGCTGCAGCCTGCAGTGCGAGTATTAGAAGATTTGTGATGATGATGGTGAAAATTGATTAATTCCATTGTGTGATTTTATCCTTATGATGAAGCGTTTTGATGCGTAAGTTGCAGTGATTGACGTTTATTTTATTTTATGTATATACATTTTATTTTATTTTATATTAGGTTTATTTTATTTTTGTCTGTTTTATTTTAGATCTATTTTATTTATTTTATTTCATTATATTTTATTTAATTTTATTCTATTTTATCTTATTCTATTTTATCTTGAATTAAACAATAAAGCTGTTGTTTAATGGAAATGAAGGATGACAAGAAGAGGACAATTTTAAAAATTTTACATTTCATCATGGTTTGTCAGCCATAGTAGCAGTTGTTTTTATATTGGTTTGCAGTGTAGGATTATCAAACTGACCCTTAGATTCAAATGTTCTAATGCTGATGATAACAAGGCGATAGTGGAGTTATATTAAAAACAAAAAACAAGAGAACTCTCAAATCACAAAATCACGATGATGGCGACACATGTTGACAGCAGATAAGATATTATGACAGATGAGACTTGGCCATTCACTAGCAAGGAGTATCCAACATTACATGATAGACAATAAACAAGTGATGTAGATAAGTGCGGTTGAAAAAGCAATGATAAAGATGAGGTAAAACTCCCTTTGATATGGTGAGTCATGGTTGGTGATAGGATAGTACTACTTTTTTGTAACTGTTTATTTGTTTAAAGTTCATGTGATAAAGTGGATACGTATGAAATCGCGGAAGATGTACTACTTAGGTGACTTACTGAAAAAACAAACAAATAAAAAAAAACTGTTGACACAAACATTGATTATAGATGGAATATTGCAGCGATTAACAGAGATTGAAACAGGATAGAGACGTCCTTAGTCAGACTGAAAAAAAAAACCAACAAAACCCAGAACAAAATACATTACTGTACTTGGCCACTCTTGATCTACCTAAGGTAAAAGACTTGTGGGAAAAAATATAAACATAAAATGCTCACTCGTGTCCAGGACTACTTACACAAACATGTGATAGAATTTAGTTCGACATGTCCACGGCAACTGATTTCAGCAGCTCTCAGTATGGCTCAAAGAAACTATTGTGACATAATGGGTTCAATAACTGTGTTCTCAGTCTCCATTTAGCGTGAGACTTGTGCGCCTGCTGGCCGAAATCGTACTGCGAACATTTGGCGTAAAATGGCGGGTCTTTATTAAACTTTATACAATTAATACGGATGATAAAATACTCCATCTGTTGTTCTTATCCTAAGTAAACAACATTGACACATCATGTATAATTAATTGTTCACAGCTCAATGTATTGCACAATGTAGACAAAGTAGTCGGGAGCTTCGTCTTCACAACCTCCACTTGGGAGATTCAATTATCAACATGAGTCCTCTGGGCCAATAGTAATGTGTTATGTATTGTTGAAACTGTCGATCCTCGAAACGGGCGTCACTCAAAATTCTTTGGCACGCCCACTTCGCCTTTAACTTTAAGAGATAAGGTATCAACAGCCACTGTTTGAGGACTTAGATTAAATCATTTCATTCTATACACACTCCAGTAGCTCGAGTGTCATGTGGCGGCATGTAAAGATTAGATAAACAGGCAGGTGACAGGACAAACACAGTGACAAACACACACAAAGGATGAACTACTTTCGGTTTTACAGTTCGAATAGGGAAGTTTGCTCGACGCAGTCGATATTGCTATTTGTATTGAAGGTTATTATCGAATTAAATGTAATTATTAGAAATTTAAGTAACTTCTCCTGTGATTTCTGGATCTGCTTGTCAACAAGCCTCAACATCCACCCCTCCCTACCCCTTCCCTTTTCCGCTCCTCCTCCCGTGTCTTCTCTCGAATATACATAACATACTTGTCTATTCTATTAGATCTATTATTACTGTGTCCTCAAACCCCACTACACTGTAATGTTACATGTATTTGGAACACCATTCTGATGACAGTCTCTTGTAGAGTTCATGGCACTCATTGAGCATACAGTCCGATACGTTGTCTCTATACTTAGCAAAGCATATGTCCTATTTGTCTTTGTTACTCCTATTGGTCTCGTCCACGGCAAGGCCGATACAAAAGAAGAAGAAGATGATGCTGATGATGATGAACAACAACAAGAGCAACAAGAACAACAACAGTCACGACAACAACAACAACAACAACAATACAAAACAAAGCAAAACGAAACGAAACAAAAAAAAACAACAAAAAAACAACAAAAAACAAAACAAACAAACAAACAAACAAAAAATCAAGCCAGCAATCAAACAAGCAAGAACGCAAGAAAGCAATCAACAACCAACCAACCAACCAACCAACCAACCAACCAACCAACCAATCAACCAACTAACCAACAACCAACTACCCAACCAACTAACCAACCAACTAACCAACCAATTAAGCAACCAACTAACCAATCAAACAGCCAGCTAACCAACCAACCAACCAACCTGACGATCAAAGAAACAAAGATACAATAACAAAATTCTCTCTTGTCTTTTACGCTTTACTTGTAAACGATCATTTCATACTAATGCAAGTACACATTATTCACACTTACACATCCAGCAACAGACATACAGACACATACATATACGCACGCAAACGCACCTACATACACACATACCCTTAAAAACACACATATTCACAAACACACACACACACACACACAAAACACATACACATACTGTTGTTTCAATAAATGGGCTGGCACAGTTATAGTTGTCATATTTTTCTATCTCACCCCAGGTGGTGTACGTACATCCAGTACAACATAATAATGTTTGAATGCTAACAACGTTGGTAGAGATATGGTGACTGTCTGATGGAGAGATTAGGACTTAATCCATAAGGGAAGAACAGTTGTGCTTTGACAAAACGCCTTTTCCATGGCAAAAAAAATGTTTCTAAGAAAATCATTATTTAGTTTAGCTGTCTCCCCCGTGGCACGTAGCAAACGAAATGCAGTTTTTAGACACGATGTGCTGCAGTTTGTGGTCTTTTAATATGGTAGGATAATATTTGAGTATAATAATAGTGATAACAATAATAATAATATAATAGAGAAAATTTATATAGAGCTTATTCTCTTTCAATACAAGGTCTAAATTCTACAAAATCTGTTATTGCTCCCAATAGACCCAAAGGAGACGCTCCTATTAATGTTCTCAATTTCCTGAGAAACATATAAGGCAGCTGCCTGTGAGGCGCTCTATCTAATCAATCTAATAATAAAAATATTCTCTGTCGAAAGTCGGATACCTATAGTCACCTTATAATGGCAACCCTGTGGTGTAAGGAATCTGCAGCAAGTCTTCCCTAGTGTTGTTTTTCTGTTTCATTACGTCTAGCATGCTAACAATTTGCAGCCAATCTTTCCTGTGATCGTTCAACAGTTTCTTTGGCCCTAGCTACTCTCATTCTCCCTACATTAGTTACTTTGGAGTCTGGATTCTGAAAATTTAATCTTGACCTTCTTTTCCTCTCAGTTTCAGCTGTGCGTTTTGTGGTCACTATTTCTGTATTTTCCTTTAAGGCTGCGAGCCATTATGGATCCACGGCATCAGGTTCCTTCGTAAGAGATTCAGGCCAAAGGGAAATGCACATTTGTGATCTGCGCGCACGATGTCGAGTGCGCAGATATGCAAGCGGACGCTTACATCAGATTTTATTAACATAAATAAACAGAAAAACCCATTTTGTCTTTTTAATCATTAGGGAAAAAAATCGTTAAAGATAAAAACAATGTCTATATCTTCACCGCCAACAGCACTAGTGTCCCAGTGTAGAGGTACGTGTGTCAATGTTTTATATGTACAGGGGAGGTCAAAGTCTCCGTTTTCACTCCTGCTGTCAGGCTATGAAAGATTGATCATAATGTGATAGGCAATAACCTACATTATTGAAAAAAATTTAATGTCCCACCCCTTTCTTCAGACTGTTCTTCTCCTCCCACTGATTGTGCAGGACACCCCAAAGCGATTTATACACCGCTGAGCTGATAGATAAACTGAAGCATGGCTTTATTCAATAGGAAACAGATTACTTTGACCATATCGCAGTTTTTATTTACACTGCCAGTTTATCTACCTCCTGCCATTCTGTAGAACATCGCACTATAAGAGTGTACTTAGTCTGATCTTGGGCATTATTGAAGCGCTTGTCGAAGGTACGCAGTCGTTTTGTTTTTGTTCACTTTGACTGACTGACTTGACTGAATCCTTTAATTCCTGGAGAACCAAAGGGGGCAGGACAGACGATTTGATAACCCTCCTCCATTCGCGCTGATTTCTACCATTGTTGGGGACTTAGAGAGCAGCTCATTTGTCCACTCTTTGGCGCTGATTCTTTCGTGACCTGCAGTGACCGTATCATCTTAGTTTTCTGATCTCTACAATGGAGAAATGATCGCCATGTTTACACAATACCCTGATAAATATGATCCTCCCCACCCTCACTCGCCCTACTCCATTCTTTTATAATGTATCATGTGAAACAATCGGCAGGATCGTTGAGGCGGGTTTAAGTCTATATTGTTGGAGATAGGTCCTAATTTATGCAAGCTTCGTGTATAATGGATAACTTTATCTCAAGACACGACAGAGCTATAATAAACCCTGAGCCTATTAAAGCCCCACAGTATTCTGAATTCTTGTTTACATTTATATATGATACTGTGACTTGATAGGCATAAGTTTGAAAGAATGAGGTCGATATTTCCGATCGTAGTATTAAATTCCATCTCAGTCAAAGAAAACTACATGAACTCAAGCGATACAGTTCAGAAACAGGAGATGTTTTTGGGATCTTGTTCAATCCAATCTTCTGTTGTTCATTTGATTTGTGGTTATGAGAAATATAGAAACTGGGCTATTTCTGTTATCAGATAGACCATATAGTCCTTGTAAATGGGACATTTTTCGAAAAGTGCCCATTTCAAATTCTTCTTTTTGTAATACCACTATCCACAAATGTTGCTGTTACTATTACTACTGTTAACCCCGCTGCTGCTATTGATACTATATGTACTGCTATCATTAATGTATATTACGAAAAATTCCGAGAAATTTGTGTTTTCTTGTTATCGCAAATGTGACACCTATTTTTATGTTTAAATTTATTTTATTTTATTTTATTATCATCATCATTATTATTATATATATATATGATCAAATTGTTCGAATGACAAAAAGAAATGCGTTTTGTGTATGTGTGTGTGTGTGTGTGTGTGTGTGTGTGTGTGTGTGCGTTTCTTTTGTTTTTTTACTTTACACTGCATTTTTCAACATTGATTATGTCTGGCAAAGGGAAGTAGTAGGGCTGGTTTAAAAAAAAAAAACAAAACGCTATTCCTATTGTTGAAGCTTAAAGTTTTCCACAGACTATTGTAGGTATAAGGCCCGTTTTCTTCGACCTTTTTTTTTTTTAGATGGGGGTTGCCGTATTTCGCGAACAAATATACAAACCTTTAAATAAATGAGGGAAGAGATTATGTGAATGTAGGTGCACAAGGACGCGGCAGTATATAAAAATTATGTAAATATCTGTAACATTGCCCTGGTCAAGAGAGAGATAAAAGTAGAATAGAATGACAACCAAGATAATGATTATATTTATGATGTTCTTTCGCTGTCACGGGCTATCATTCTAAGCTCTTATTAATAGAGCAATGTATTCGGTAATTAAAAGATGATAATCAAAATGTAGATCTGTCACGTTAACCCTTTTTCTGCCGGAAAGACGATGTCCACCCGCCTATCGACCCATCCACCACCTACCCGTCCTTCCATCTCCCATCCATCCAGCCAACCGTCCATCCATTAATCCATCCATCCATCCATCCATCCATCCATCCATCCATCCATCCATCCATCCATCCATCCATCCAT
>JBCEWB010504101.1:7370-18046 GCA_039654565.1 Peronia peronii | reverse complement strand
TTTTTTTGGGGAACTGACCGGACTTTCCTGGACCCCCCCCCCCCCCCCCACCTCCCTTGAGACACTTTATCAAACTTTACATCCGCTGTCTCAAAATAGCTCAGCCTGTCTTGGAGTCTGGTCGATCAGCACGCCTGATTTTGACCAGTCACTGTTGCATGACGCCCTTGTTGCTTAAAAATACTGCTGGGGCAAATCATGGCATAATTTTTTTTTATTATTTAATGGCATTGATGGGACACAGCAATTCACCATGTATTCACAAACTGGAGGTGTATCAGAGAAAGAGTTCAGTTCACCATTAACTGAAAATTTCAGCCCACATACCAACAGGCTGGCTCCTTGACGTCGCTTGAATTGATTTGGTCCTTATGTACTAAGACCTCTCCACAACCCAAGGTAACGTATAGAATAAACAAGAAAGAATAGCTCATTAATTGAAAGTTAATGAAATCTCATGCACGTTGTACAACATCAGTGAAAACGGGGAACATTCAGTTAGTAAATATACAGTGATCCTCCACCGGGCAGTTTGCGGGTATTTGACATTGCTTTTGGTCGAGGTAACCATCAACAAGAGGGTGAAAAGCGTAACATAGACGATTGCTTTTGATTAAGATGATCCGCATTGTTTCAGGAACGGTCCAGGTCTTAATAAGCGTAGTAATTATCTGATGTTAACTTTTCACCAGTTGACAGTATCAGTCCTCATTCGACCCCTGTGTCATATTAACCCTATCTATTGCCTAATTTGAACTCTCACCCGTTGGTAATGTCAGACCTCTTCCTGCTCCTATGTAATGTTCACCCTATTCTTTATCTGATGTTAACTCTCACCAGCTTGGTAGTGTCAACTAACAACACTGACTTTCTTCTGTTTCTTCCTCTCCACAGAACTCGACCCCCACGCCTTCAGTGGGGACAACCTATACGCCCAAAATCCCGCCCAAACTCACTATGGTCACATTGTTGGTGAGTACATGGAGGTGATAAGGTCAATGGTAAAGATAATCCAGTGCAGAGAAGTGAAGGGATGGACTAGGAGTGCCAGTTTTGAAGTGTTTTGGTTCCTAACACTTTGCTGTCGTGAACTTTGATCAGTTGTAAACGAGTTAAAAGGTATCATGTGTGATATTGTAATTAACGCTATCCAGTTTACAGAACTGCTACAGGATTAAGAAGCAAAAACATGAACTTTGGTGGAAGTAGCCTATACACTTTATTAATGCAATTGTCCATTACTGTGTATCTGTTTCAGTTATTAAAGATCAGGTTTCAGTTATGAAAGGTAAACGAGTTACCCAGGACTTCGCCATAAACGTCTGAAACTTTCGGAAGGGGTATGTGAAACTACTCCGTGAGCTACACAATGTCGAGGTAACCTCCACTAGGAGGTTGAAAGACGTGGTGCAGAACGTACACAATGCCATACGATTTATCGGCCATTGTGTACTTGAATGCCATATTGGCAGTGTTGATCTCTAGCACCCGCCAGTTTGACAGATAGACATGTCACTGATGTTATATTACGAGGCTTAAAAGAAAATACAAGGTATCAACAGAACCGAATGTCATTAAAAAAGGGGGGAAGCGGGGGGGGGGGGGGGGAGTTGAAATCCACCTTGCGACTAATTGGAAATTTTGTGCTACATTGATTTACAGTGTGTATCCAGCACACGAAAATGTCGGTATTTTTTATCATATTTTTTTTTCCAGCTCATCACTATTCTGAAAAAAAAAATGGAATTACACTGTAGATTAACAGCTCATTTACAATCTGAAAAAAAAATAGGAATCAGACAGGCTATGTAGTTATTTTCATTTTGATATCCCATCTAGCTTAGGAAACAAAAGAGGACGTAAGTGGTCCTGAATGTCATACTGACTCATCAGTATTCATCTATTCCCAGGACCCGCCCTTTGTGACCTTAACCGCTCGTGGTGACCGATACACCGGCCTGATTGTGGATATTCTGAACGAGGCCATCAAGAATATGAAGTTCTCGGAGGTAACCTGGAGTATCCCTGACGATGCCAGATTTGGCTACGAAGAGAGGCCAGGGGAGTGGAATGGGCTAATTGGCGCTGTTCAAAATAGTGTAAAACTTCAAATTTTGCCACTTTCTCTCCACTAATAGTCCATTCATTTATCTTTCACTTTCAGCCATCTTGCTGGTTTGCTTTGTTTTGTTGATGTTGTGTTTTGTTGTTGTTGTTGTTGTTATTTTTTTCTTCAGGCCATTTTGGTTGTTATTCTTGTTGCTGCTGCTGTCGTTGTTATAATGACCTGACAATTAAAGACAGACAGTTGATGTTGTTTGGGGGTTTTTTTGTGGAAAAATCACGTGACAAAAAAAGCTATGAAATGAGTAGATAAATGGATGGATGGACGGATTAATGGACAGATGGATGGATGGATGGATGGATGGATGGGTGGGTGGGTGGGTGGGTGGGTGGATGGATGGCTGAATGGTTGGTGGATAAGATAGATAGAAGAATGGACAGACTGTGGGTGGATGAGTCAACAAATAAATTGACAAAGCTGAACATATTTACATATGGATAGTACGTGTAATTTTAATTTTGTCACCAGTTGCATATCTCCCTCTTTCAGTCAGCAAATGTAGCTGTGGCGGCGTTCACTGTCACCAGTAAAAGATCAGCAGTTGTGGATTTCACCCAACCTTTCATGCATGCTGGTTTCAGAGCCTTGTACAAAATTCCAGACTCTTGGCATCCTGGTGAAGCTATGGGTGTGTAATGGTTTGATAGCAGACAGTTTAACACTTTGCCTATCACAGATCTATACCAGAGATTAAGAATATACCTAGAAGTTTACGATAGACATGTGAAATCTTAATAGTATCAATTTCCACCAGGAATCATAGACAGATAATACCCTGTGTTGTTGCTTCAGGTTTACAAGCAAAGACAGTGAGATTTTATATGCTTTTTACATCCTGTCAAACATGATTGGCCAGAAAGGATGGATCCTGTACAAAATTCCAATGCCTGGCATCTTGGTGATAATAAGACTGTCTTAAACAGAGATGGACCTTTGCCCAGATTTCAAATTCTTGGCATTGAGGTTCTGTGGTTTGATATGGGTGTGCACTAGTTTGAGAATAGAAGGTTGTATTAGAACTGAGGGTGCAATGAGAAATGAGACAGTGTAGGAAACAAAACCATCAAAATCAGGTCAATACAGTTGCACTCCTCTTCCCCTGTAGATACTGACATAGGCCAGGGCTTATCATATAGCAGTAATTCAGCCATCAAAGACACTGAAAGAATTAAAGACCACAGCTATATCTAAGCTCTGTTCAGTATGGCATCAGTGCAGAATACAGACGATTCCAGTACTCTGCACAGAACAAAAGTGAAGCAGTAATAATAGTGTAAATAGTAATGGATCACCTAAAAGATGCTAAGTTCCTGGCATCCTGACTATGTTATGGATATGTAGTGGTTTGAAAATAAGACAGTTACTTTGTCTTGTATAAGATTCAAGATCATCTTTAACCTAACAGGGCTATACAAACAAATATGTGAAAGATATGACAATTATTGAGGTAGCAGTATGTATGTATACTCTATATATATATATATATATATATATATATATATATAGGGGAGTGCAAAAATAGGTATATAGTCAGTACCACATCACTGTTATAATGTTATAATACTTAATTCATTTAAACTACTAGAATATTAATATTAAATTAATTAGCCTCACATGTATTATTTTCAATGTCATTATTCATAATAATACATGTACAATTATTATAACTATAATATTGCTACAGCCAGCAGGTGTTTATAAGGTGCTCAAACCCATGTCCATCCCTCAGTAACATAGCCTGTCACTCCTGTTGTCTTCCCCATCAGTGACTGTCCTCCGTCCGTTCAGCCCTGGTCTGTGGGTGCTGGTGGTGTTTATGTTCGCCTTGACCAGCATAAGTCTCTACGTCATTGGTCGTTTCAGCCCTTACGAGGACGTGGCCTTTGTGGGCAAAGTGGCCACTTGTGAAGGGCTGACCATACCTAACAGTTTACTGTACACCTTCAGTTCTCTGGTTCTGCAAGGTAAAAACATCAGCTCTAATTCTTTTTTTTTTCTTTAACTCATTAAAAGTGAGGCATTAGTTGAGATTGAGAAAGGAAGGAAATGATAATAAGTATGATAAAATTGTTAATGCAGTAAATTTAAATAGTCATCATCTTCCATCTGTGGGGAAAAGTTTCTCTACAAAACGATCTCCAATCTCTTTTTGTGTGCGTGGGTGTTTTTCTTTGATTTCGTGTCCATCTACTCATATTGTGCCTTCTGTAGCTCACATCACCAAGTTTTCCTCAGTCTGTTTTTGGGCTTCTCCTAGCCTGATAATGCTGGAATGCTGTTTTCTAAGGATGTAGCCAACATCACTTACTTGCCTGCTGTTCTCTTTAACTTTAAAGTGCTTCCTTGTAAAGAAGGCTGAACTCCATTCTATGAAACGCTTGAATGGATGCTTGCTTATCTGAATATACACTGAAAGACCAGGATCATATTAATGAGAGACATAGTAGTTTCCCTTGTAATGAGTCAAACAGGCTTCAGATATTTTTATCAATTTCAGTTTATTAATTCATTTTATTTGTCATTTTTTTATTTAAATGTATTGAATGAATTTGCTGGTTGGCAGTCTGTGGTTTGAAATTCAACTAATTTCCATAAAACAATAAGATAAACAGGGATGACTGACCATTTGATTTGAAAATTATGGTACATTTGAATGTGATGGCATGTTTTGTTTTACAAGAAAGCTCATTTTTTTCTGTCAGTGATAAATGTGCTCACTGTTTCATAAGTTAATGTAATTTGAAAATGCTGTGCGCATGTAAAAAAAAAAAAAAAAAAAGTATTATATTATTTTGTCCTATCCTCTCTTATCTTATCTCATAAAATTATAATGCTCTAGCAAGCTAATACATTTATACAGCCATCCATTTGCACAAAATCAAATGAGCAAAAACATAAAAGATGAAGTGAATGAGAGATATTTTTCTTTTCTTTTAATTTGTTTTCTCCTAGAATTTAATCATGTTAATCTTCATGTCTGTTCATATTCCCATTATCTGCTTACAACTACCGATATCTTTGATGTTTCTGACTGTGATTGACAGGTTACACGGCAGCACCCAGGTCTGTCTCAGGTCGGATACTGACCGGTGTGTGGTGGGTGTTTTGTATCTTCACTGTGGGGGCTTACATTGCAGGACTGTGTGTCATCCTCTTCAGGTAAGGTCTCTGGGTGTCCCAAACTTTGCTTATTTTACCTTTCTGTGCTGAATGACTTAGACACCAAATAGTTTTTCATCTAGAAACGTGGAGGTAACTGACCATGGGTTTTGGTCATTGACTTTGAACGAGAATATCTCAACTATAGGCATACTCTTATTACGTGTCTAGACCCTATGGTGCAAACTATGGCTCATACAAGCAATGTACCATGCCAAGGAGCCATCTGAGATTGATAGGTGGGAACTGAGTGGACTCTGATCAGATGTACATATAGCACAAAAACATTAAAACATGCGTGGATAGGAAATTTAGGATTAAGACTGATTATAAGTATAAGTTAAAGCTACTGAACGTAGATACTCTCCAAATAATAATAGTAGTTTTAAAGATTAAAATACAGAAAATAAATAAATAAATGTAACAGTTCTAGATATGTAGTGGGAATGTGTCTGTGATCTCAACACAGAAGTCATGGCTTGATGGTTTACTCAGCAACTTAAAGTGGTTACCTCCTTTTCCATTAGTTACCAATAACTCAAAACATGAAGTGTTTGACAGTAGAGCTTTTTCTATTGGCCGTGTAACTTATAGAACTGAGCCCCATTCCATCGACTCATCCCACAGACAAGTATGGTATATAATGCAGTTATTTTTCATTGTGATCAAAATGTCAAAAAAAAAAAGTACAGCTCTCATTTGCTTTCATCATTGATGAGATAAATGTTTTGCTGTCAGAATAAGGGAAGTGGTCTTTATTTGTTTGGACTTGCTAGACAGATATTCAGAGTGTGGATTAGATGCTGTTGATTTAATCAACAGTATTACAACAAATATCTGAGATATGTTCATTGTCTTGAACATTAATATAGTATACATTAATGTAATCAAAGTTTGATAAAAAGTTACGTTAGTGGGTCTGTGAAAGTGAGAAAATATGTATTGAACTGAGCAGCTTAATTCATTGGGAAGGTTAGATTGCCATTTGATGACATTTATATTATGTTGTAGGGTCAAAACGAATCTGTTTCACTATTTTCATTTCTAGAGTTAATGATATCAGCATTTTCATGAGTAAGGTTATCGATATAAGTGTTTTAAGGTGTAGGATTATTGATATCAGTGTTTTCATATGTGAGTTTATTGATATCAATGTTAATATATGCAGGATTACTGATAAGAGTGTTTTCATGTGTAGAGTTATTGATATCAACGTTTTCATGTGTAGGATTACTGATATCAGTGCTAATATGTGTAGGGTTAATGATATCAGTGTTTTCATGTGCACAGTTACAGATGTCAGTCTTTTTATATGTAGGATAACTGATATCAATGTTAACATATTTATTATGCAGGATTGCTGATATCAGTGTTTTCATGTTACAGATATATGTATCAGTGTTTTCATGTGTAGGGTTAATGATATCAGTGTTTTCTTATGTAGGACTACTGATATCAGTGTTAACATATGCAGGATTGTTGATATCAGTGTTTTTATTTGCAGGTTTACAGATATCAGTGTTTTCATAATATATAAGGCTGGTAATATTACTTATATCAGTGTTTTCATATGTTGGGTTACTGATATGGGTGTTTTCAAGTGGACAGTTACTGATATCAGTGTTTTCATGTGTAGGATTACTTATATCAGTTTTTCATATGTAAGATTACTGATATCAATGTTTTCATACTATGAGGGCTAGTAATATTATTGGTATCTGTGCCTTAATGTGTAGGGTTACTGATGTCAGTGCTTTCATGTGTATAGTTATTGGTATCAGTGTTTTTACATGGAGAGTCACTGATATCACTGTTTTCATATGCAGGATAACTGATATCAGTTGTTTTTTTTTTATATAGGGCTAGTGTCAGTGTTTTCATATGTAGGATTACAGATGTCAATGTTGTTATATGTAGGATTACTGATATCAGTATTTTCATGTGCAGAATTGCTGATATCAGTGTTTTCATATTGCAGGGTTACAGATATCAGTGTTTTCATTATGTAGAGTTACAGATGTCAGTGTTTTCATATGCAGGGTTACAGATATCAGTATTTTTATATGTATGGCTACTATCAATGTTTTCATATGTAGGGTTACTGATATCAGTGAAAAGGAAAATGAATGTTCTGTTGTTCAATTCAGATTTGACTCCTCAGTAGAGTCCTGTTTTCTCATTCAACTTATTTCACCTTGTCTTACAAAAGATTTTTTATTAATAAGATGTATTTGAGTGCCTCGGCATGAATTCAGAGCACGATTTGCAATTGGCAGTGTGTTTGGATGTGATGAGTCCTGTTGTTTGGGACTGTGTGGTTTATTGATAAGAATTTATCTGTTCATTACCATTACTATACATATTGATGTGATATGGAACCACTGCACCTATGTAGACAATAATATCTTAACTTATTTTATGGACAGGGTGAATCCAGAGATTCGAACACTGCCCTTCACCACACTGGATGAACTGTCCCGCACAAATAAGGTCGGCCTGATGGTGTCAAAGGGTGGAGCTACCTATCAGTACCTGAACAGGTCCACCAAAGTTTTGGAGAAAAGACTGCTGGCGAAAATTAATCTAACTCCAAAAGAATCATTGGTCCAAAGCACAGCAGCTGGAATATCACAGGTAAGAAACCTAGGACAGGTGATTGACAGGTGAATCAGATGTGATTCTTTTGTGATTATTTACAATATCATCAGTAGTACAACAAAGAGGTGAATAGGTAACAACCCCTGTACGACAAAAAGGCGAATTCTTACCTTTCATGCATCACGGTGTAGCGAATCAGTAAGACAAATTATTGATCGATTTGCCCCCTTGTCATGCACAGAAGGTAGGAATTCCTCTTTTTCTCGTACAGAGGTTATTACCTATTTGCCTCTTTGTTGTGCAACCGATGATATGTAACTTGTTTCCAGATCTAGTGATCTGGCCAAGACTGTGTTCCAGGACACAGTAAAAGTAATAGGAAGAGGAAAATAACAGAGGAAGTGAGTGGCCAATATCAATGAGTGAAAGCCAGTCGGCTTCACCTTGACCCAGACCCCGATCAAGGCCAATAGAGATGGAGCGAGTTGTCAGGACGAGCAACCTCAGTAGTGTGGCAGTAACCAGTGCAGCCACAGGACCGTTGAGCTGTGAATAAAATCAGGCTGTTGAATAGAGTGATGCCAAACATACTAAATATGGCCACAAAAATTCATTCTGTCCGTGACCTATCTGATTTTCATCCCCATAAACAGCCTATAAAAATAAACATTGCAGATATTTTATTATAATTTTAAAATATGAACATAATTGTAAATGTCAAACAGCTTCTACAACTTTGATTAGGATTATAATATTAATATTGTCATCCTTCTTTTTTTTTTTAAATGTGCCATGATAGAACTTAAACAGCAAGTTGAAAAATGTTAAAAGCCACCAAAGCAAGAAACACTAAATCAGTGGCATAGTCATCTTTCTTTGATTTTTCTGTATTCATTACCAATTTATTCTTACAAATTGAAATATTCTTCCTGATAGCTGCTATGTTTTAGTTTTGTTCCTATTATTGACTTAAAGAAATACATCTATATAGTTGTTTTTGTTTGCAGCTAATATTTTTACAATTTTATTATGCTACTACACATATATTTTTAGAAGTTGAATGTTTCCTCATTATAAACGCTACCACATATACTCCTTTCAATAACTTGTAGACGTCCATGTATGTTCTTTTTGTTCCCAGATGATAGAGTCTGATGGCAAGTACGTCATGTTAATGGAGGGTCCAGCAGCACAGTACATAAGCACTCGAGAACCATGTGACAAGATGGTGGTGGGAGAGGCCCTCGGAGACCATCCGTATGCATTTGCCTGTCACAAAGAGACAGATCTATGTGCCAGATTGTCCACTGAAATATTGGCTCTGAAGGAATCTGGCAAGTTGGAAGAGTGAGTCACATCAACTCCAGCCTTCATGCTTAGTTCTTCACATCAGTCATATCAATTCCAGCCTTTCTGCTTAATTCTTCACATCAGTCAGATCAACTCCAGCCTTTATGCTTAATTCTTCACATCAGTCAGATCAACTCCAGCCTTCATGCTTAATTCTTCACATCAGTCAGATCAACTCCAGCCTTTATGCTTAATTCTTCACATCAGTCATATCAACTCCAGCCTTCATGCTTAATTCTTCACATCAGTCATATCAACTCCAGCCTTTATGCTTAATTCTTCACATCAGTCAGATCAACTCCAGCCTTCATGCTTAATTCTTCACGTCAGTCAGATCAACTCCAGCCTTTATGCTTAATTCTTCACATCAGTCATATCAACTCCAGCCTTTATGCTTAATTCTTCACATCAGTCAGATCAACTCCAGCCTTCATGCTTAATTCTTTTCATCAGTCTTATGAACCCCACCATTTACGCTTATTTACATCCCAAGCAATTTTCCCTAAGGATTTAAAAAATGTCTAGCATGAATTGATAAATCAGTAGAATAACAGTGAGGCAGTAATACAGTAATATGTTGACATACATATAAAATACGTCACACAGCTAGGAGAATTGTATCCAAAGTGAAACTTTTCATGTATAGAAATACATTGGTGTCAGTGGAAGTGGGAGTATTTTACTTAAGTGAAAAAAAATTCATTTAACTGTAACTCTGTTGGGTGGCGATATTCACTTCAAAGTTAATGCCATACCCCTATAGGCGGTGAGATATCATTTTCTAAGTGAAGATTTCTTTAGCTGTAATTTTATTGTGCTGAGATATTCACTTCAAAGTTAGTACTGTATCCCTATGGGTAATAAGGTCTTGTTTTCTCAGTAAGGTCCCCTTGACATCCTGCTCATTTCACTGTACACTGACAACATACAAAAATGTCATCTTGTTGCATGTTTAAAAATGTTTAAAATGTTGCATTTTATTTTGAGATGTCTTTTTGGCTGTTTCAGCCATAGAGTCTACAGAGCTCCGTATATATGGTTGTACAATAGTCATGAGTTAAAAGCTTGGTGGAAATTAAAATAAGGAGAAGAGAGAGAGGGGTAACATATATGACAAAAGGTGTCATATATAAACAAGGAGTGCAATTGCAAACGGTACCAAGCAATCAGATTCACGTGTTGAGAAAATTGGGAATTTTTGTTTACAACCACTGCACTTTAATATTGATGACACTAGACTTTGGGCATGTTTTTGTTTGTGATTTAGATGTTTTATATATATATATATATATATATATATATAATAATAAAAAAGGACTGGACATTAGAAGGCTAGCCTTATAGGTATGGCAGGATGAAAAAAAAAACAGCTTAACACTTTCATTCCAAGGAGCTGTCCACAACTGTGAACAATTTCATCATTGATTCCCTCAGTATTATATAT
>JBCEWB010503882.1:0-19169 GCA_039654565.1 Peronia peronii | reverse complement strand
GGATGGATGGATGAATGGATGGATGGATGGATGGATGGATGGATGGATGGATGGATGGATGGATGGATGGATGGATCCCTACTCTTGTTATAAAGTAACATAGGAGCTGGAGGACCATTATTGTGATT
Source organism: Peronia peronii (assembly GCA_039654565.1). NCBI lineage: Eukaryota > Metazoa > Mollusca > Gastropoda > Systellommatophora > Onchidiidae > Peronia > Peronia peronii. The sequence goes on along the minus strand of JBCEWB010503882.1, from coordinate 19,041 downwards.
TTACATTAGCCATTTCCGCCCTGATGGCTGCCGCTGAAGGCTTGGATACTTACAACAGCCGCTTGACATCCTTGCGGAACTCGCTCCGGCTGCCGTTGATGGATTCTATGAAGGGTTGGATTCGCACCAGAAAGTGCTCATACCGGCCGTGTTTCACGAATTTGTCGAGGGACTTCGAGAAGATGATGCCCATTATTGGCCAGCTTGCGCCATGACCCACAGCCGCCAGAGATGCCACAGTAATCATGAAGACGTCCCATTTGTCAGCGTATCTGAACTGATTGACAGATAGCAACATAGACTGTGAGCTTTGAGGACTCGTACAAAACAATAATTTATAAATGGATTCACTCTGTAAACAAAATACCTAAATAAATAATTTCTTTTATTAGAGATTTAGGGCGAAATGTGAGACCGACCTCCACGTTCATTCTAAAACAGAATTCTGTTTTTGGCAGGGTTTAAAGTGCCATCTACGTTTTCTGAGGTACATGAAGAAATCGTGCGGAATCGTACATCTCTCTTTTGTTTCAACATGGGATACTCTTTGTGCAGAGAAAGGAAGTGCGTGATTGTCACACTTCAGTCGCCCGTATGTGTAGACAAAAAGAAGTGTGTCCAACAATTACTCCTCCCTTTTATCATTTGATGTGTTCTCCCTGTTTATACTATTGCGCATTTTTGTGTGTGTATATCAAGGAACAGTACTGTTTTAATCTTGTCATCGATTAAAATGGACGATGAAAAAATTACTTTGCTTATGTAAGAAAAAGACCCTTTATCCAGGACAAAACAGATAAGATTTTCGTGATGTGTTTACTGGGGGTGTAGAAAATTGAAGATATCGATTTCTTTTTTTCTCGGATCCGTTTTTTTTTTTTCCACCATCCCCGAAAAATCAGTTTCTGTCGCGTCCTAACGATTATCTTTGCACGAAACTAGTAGACCATGCACTTTGAGATAGGTTACTTCAGAAAACGTATAGGTGGCAGTATAAACGTGTACTAAATCTTGGAGGTATGTTTTCACCTTCGTCATATATCTATAACAGTGACAACAACAATCAATTCTTATACCAAACAATATAAATTACATTGATCTGTAAGTATTGTAACTGAATCATTTGAATCGGAAAGAGATGTTAAGATTTCATTGTGTAGCACTTGAAATTGTTCGAGCCTTCTGGTGATTCGTCAAAATGAATCAGTTGAACAGAAGGACTACTTTACATTCTAAACACCAAATTCCAGTCTTAGAACGAAATTTGGTATATTCCACCAAAGAACCTTTATGACTGTTGTTCTCAAAGCTAGTTCGTCTGTAAGTAAGTATGGCTGGGTGACCATTAACTCTAAATAACATTCACTTCTTAAATACATGTATACAAATTTCACGTCAAATTATTTTTTGCCTTTTGCCAGCCAGTTTTAACTCTGGAGCACTTTGAGATCCCACATAGAAACTGTTAGACCAGGCAAGGCTTAAAAATATCCCAGTTGTACAAAGAGAACAGTACCAAATCTCATTTGCACTCAATCTACTGAGAACACAATGGTCAAATGTTATTTGTCCATTTCGTACACGGAATAGAATGCACAAATGTCCTTTCCATATTTCGTACATGCAACCCAATACATAGACGCACGCCCATAAAAAAACAACAACAACAACAAAAACAAATAAGACCAGGCATTGCTACCAAGTGGTCAAAATAGTCACAATGGTGAACTGCTCCCAGAAGGTCTCAATATTGTAGTTAACTGTTCCATGACACTTAAATAAACCCTATACCTCACTCTTACTCTTATCTAACCTAACATAACCCTACCCTAAGTCTAGTCCTCACCCTAAATCTAATCATAATTCTCCCGAAGCCAGTGACCTAGTGTGGAGCTTCTCTCTTCTGGAACAGATGTCTAGAATCTCCTCGGTTCAATGCAATGTCCCGAATCATATAAAACGATGCAATCTGACTGGCAAGAAATGACAACCAGGTCACAATAGACCACTGAGTCTATTTTGACCACCTGGTCGCAGTAATCAGTGCTAAACAAAAAACAGGATATAAAGTGCAGAGCAAGTGGGATTATCCGCGTTATAACATGATCATACCAACTGTAGTAAGTCAACTTTTGGTGACTTCTTCCGATGACTGTTTTCTAATTCATCATCTATTTTATCACCATCTTCTTTGGCATCCTCAGTTTCCGCTTTCATGGGAATAAGGCCATACAAATCAGGGACGTTGCCATTTGAGGGAATTAGATGAGTAGCTGGGGGAAAAATGTAGCAGAAAATACGTGGTACTAGGAGGGTTGTTGTTGTTGTTATTGTTGTTGTTATTGTTGTTTTTTTTTTCTTCATATATGTTTTAGTAGACATGTGGTACATATAAAAATATAAATATAGCAATATAAGAAGAACTGATTCCATGAAATAGATCTCTGGTTAAAATAGATAATATAGAGACCTGTGGGTATAATAGCTATGGTTATAACAGATAATATAAAGACCTGTGGATAGATTTCATCAGGAGAGGAGGAAAATTTCTGAGTTGAGATATTTTCACTGAAATTAAAGTTTACAAATTTTTACATTTATTCAATATGCACTGGTGGACTTTGGACGATGAACAGATATATGGAAGACAAAAATAAAGCATTTGAAATGTTTTAGGGATATTCAGACAATCAGACAAAAGTAAATAGTCAGACAAAATTTCAAAATGCTGTACTCTAAATCCTCAAAAAGGGATAGAAAGTTCTCCTTCACCTCTCGCCCCTAAAAAATAAAATTATTTTTTTAAAGGAAGAAAAACAGAAAGAAGCTGTCATACTTCGTCTTTATTGTGAGGCGCCGAGAAAGTCGAACAACTAGCTTAGTCGGAAAAGTGGAGGAGAAAAGAAAACGAAGCCACCCAAGAAAGAAATGGACATGTGATATTTATATATTGAACTATTGTAATGGCGAATTGCACTGTGAAGAGGAAAGTCGACGATGCTCTGATGCTGTCCGTGAAATTTAAGAGTATGTTCATGCATGCGTTGAGATCGGTTACATTTTATGCAATGTGTTTCAGCAACTGAGTGAGGACGAATAAAGTTCATCTTATTTAATCTTATCTCATACTACTTGACTTTAATTATGGTGAAAACAAATATGAAAAGCTCACCCTCTGTATTTGCCGGCCTATGTGTAGATGTCATGATGGGAGCAAACTTGGGCAAAATCGGTGATGCTCTAATCACAGATGTTTAGAATTCCTTTTTGTATTGCAAATCAAAATGATGATACGGGTTAAACATATAAATACAAGCACATATTTTCATACCTCAAACTGAATGATGGAAATGCTGACCTTATTGTCTCTAATGCATTGTCATTTCTTGATTTTATAAACTTATGTAATCATAACAATAAAAAGAAAAATGGCTTTCGTAGTCGACAGATGTATCGATTTCCACATAAACAAGACTTCAAAGCTCAAAATTTGATAATCAGTAAGATCCTTTATAAATAAAGCTTCTTAGGGACTTAATTTTATGAACTTACTTGCAACGACGGTGCAATGAAAGATTAGCTCTTACAACTATTCTGAAATAATGGATTGCTTATTGCAGGACGTTATCTCCGTACATCTTCGTGCCCAGCGTTGATGATACATAACTGAATTGCTTTCAGTTTCACTGCATAAGTTTCAAATGGTTCACTACAAATTGAAAACTAATTTGCATCATTGTGGAAATTGATACCACGTGTTTGTCAAGTTATAAGTTTTAATTAAATTGTCACCACTATCACTCGTGATGCAGGAAAGCGAAATAGCTGGAGGTGAAGGATGCGGAGGGGGACACTTGGAAGGGTGGGGGGGGGGGGGAAGGAGTGAGGGCCGACGGGATTAGACATGGCTGATGGAATAAGAAACACAGAGATGAGATATATACATATATAGAATAGATACAGATATGATTACAGATATAGATACATATATATAGATAGAGATATTGATATTTTATGGATATGGATGTATTATATATAGACATAGATAAAGCTATTGCACGATATAGTTACAGATATAGATCATAAATGTAGACATAAACAAAGGTATAATTATAGATATCGTACACATATTGTAAGCTCATAGACAGAAATACTGATATTGGTATACATACCGGGATAAATTTAGATATAAATTTAGCACAGAAATAGATATAAATATCATATAGTTACAGAAAAATATTATATAAACATAGATATAAGTATGAGTATAAATAGAGATGTAGACATGAATATAAATATTTTTATAAGTATAAATAAAGATATACACAGAGACACAATGATCAGCTGCTTGGACTTATAAATCTCTATTTTTGACAAGAAAAAATATTCTTGGATCAAAGTTTATAATATGATGAGAGCATGCTACCCTTTTGCATATCAATATTTTCTTGCTCTGGATGTGCACCAACCTGCACCCGGAAGATCAGCCATAGTTCACAAATAAATGTAGCCTCTGTGTGTGTATACAGTGTGTGTGTATGCATGTATGTATGTGTGGGTCTAGCATCATGATCAAAAGACCTAATTAGCCTACATTCCGAGGAGATGCTGGTTGCCTTCATCATCAGTGAACTTTACTGCTCAGATGCACCTCTCATGCATAATTTTACAATAAGAACGTTGTCTTTCTGTAGGATGAGTATCAATTTCCGATGGTAATTACGTAGTCCTATCACAGTCTGGGCTACAGTGAGGGCACATGTATATCAGGGTAGTCTTTGATATGTGAGTGTGTGTTTGTCTACGAGAGCGAAAGAGAGAGAGAATCTCTTTCCATTTTCCTCTTTGCATTCTACGCGGTTTTCGAAAGCTCTTCAACGATCGATGTAATTACACTGTGATTAGTCCTCTGTCCTTGTCTGTGTTTCAAATCCATTGTTTTAATGTCCTCTTTTTCGGTTTATTCTCTAACAGCAAAAATATTGGTGCACTAAAGTAATCATCCTTTCCTTTTTTTTTTTCTAATTTTGTGAAAGAAATTTAAAATATAGCAGCAAAATTTCTTTCAAAATGTGCTCTTGTTAGAAATGTTGAAAGGTGAGAGGATCGCCAAGTTGGATATCTTTCTATCCTTTCAGAGCTGAGATACTTAAAAATGACTAGCGCCATTTTAGCTCTAGTTTGACTGCATTCAACTTTTTAGTGGCTGACCCACCTAAGGCTTGCCTCATGTGGTCCAAGAATGATAACTGTGATTGTGAGGGCATGCGACTGTAGGGGCAATGAGGATGTTAATATTGGTGGTCATAGTGTAATGCTGATGCTGTTTCTATTTTTATTTTCAAAAGAATGTTACAACTGAGTGCACGGCATCTACCATTTGCATCAATAAGTTTGATTTGAACAAAAAACGTGGCATGCAAACATGATCAGACAAAATAATACTCTCATACACAATAATGAAATACAATTCAAACATACTTAAGCTCAACCATTTTAATTAACAAATTATCTATATAAATGTAGAAATAACTGTTTTATGGCTGAAAAAAAAAAGAGGCTTCACAAAGTTAACATGATATTAAGGAATCTACCAGGAAGTTTTGTTCATCACCGGTAGTCGAATGCAGGTTGTCTTATAAAGATTGGAGTTTCATCAACGGAGTCGGTGTCAGGTGACAGCGACGACAACTGCCTAGCCGATGTAATTATTGAGAAGGCGTTGCTTCGGACGATCGCCAGAGAGATTGATTGAAACAGCCACTAGGTCTGTTTTGGCTCGTCCGTCGTCGCTGAGATTCAGTTACCGACCTTGTGCAACAAACTCATGGCAGCAGGGCCGACCACGCCTGACGTCTCCTGGGCGAAATGGAAGTGGTCGAATGGAGATGTGTATGTCAGGCGCTTCGCCTCCTCTGCTTTTCGGGCCGCTGGTCCCGGACTGGCCGCGGCAGAGCAGGTGTTACCCGCCGAAAATGAGTCTGCGCAGGTGGAGTCCCAAGCGAGGGGCTGGCCGTTCTTGGAAGGGAAAACGGTAGCCCCATCCGGACGTCGTCCACTCGATCCAAGCCGACCGGTTCCAAGATCGAAAATAACCTAATGGAATCGAGTGCTCGCTTGACGACAGGGGTGACGACGTCATTTAAGACGATATGACGGGAGATTCTACCGGCGCTATAGCGGCATGACAAGGGATATAGGACGAATTCGTCCACCATCATGGCCCCACACCGTTGTCGCTGGCAGATTCCAAAGTCGATCCATAGAGTGACAGCCATCCGGACTGTCTCGCCATCGAGGTGGTTACCGTTGGCCGTTGAAAGGATTGCGTTGAGCCAGTCGCCGCTATGTTCCGATGCGGCCGAGACGAAGTATGCGAGCCGGTGTTGTGACTGAGTCAGCTTCAGATCCTCAGCGGTTCGGCGGCGTTGGAGTTCGTCCCAGGTCCATTGTTTGGTTGGTTGGGGTGGCAGTCTGGGAAACCAAGAAGATATGACTTGTGCCAGCGGTTGCTCAAGAGGGGATTCGAGTGTCTCTTGGCGAATCTCGTCGACAAGCGCTTCACTGGCGTAAACGCACAAACCGTATATTGGCAGGGCGACATCTGCAGCTGAGCAAAAGCCAAGGCCGCTGGGCTAACAGGGAGAGTTGCCTGTTTCCAACCGGCGTCGTCGAACTGTGTGATACAGATAGCTCTGGCGCTCTCCCGGACAGCAGTGTCGAGTTTATCCAATTCATCGGGTGACGCGTAACACGGCGCGCTTCGAAGGCAGAATAGAAATTTTGGTAGGGTGATGGTAGCGGATTATCTGACACACTGAGCTGACATAAGAAGGGAAAAGAACACTTGACACTTGCATCGCTCAAGGCAATCTCTTATTCCTGGTATAAAAAGACCCCTGTAAGCCTTGCTAGAAGTGGCTTGGGATAAAATAAATTTCAGTTCGTCAATTATATAATTTTTATTTGCTCTAACATTTTTGTTTAATTTTAGTGTTTATTTCCTTATCTGTCATAGAAAAAAAAAGATAAACGAAGCTGCTGGCAGTAGGGCGCGCGTGGATTTCAAGCTTTTGGATAGGGGGTCGCGAGTGCAAAAACGTTGGGAACCACTGTACTATAATCTCTCCAGTTAATGTTGACAAAATTGCCATTCTAGTCTGCCCAGTAACTGTCAGAATTTTAGGCCGAGAATTTCAAACGATGCAATCATTTTTTATTATTATTATTATTTCACTTGTCCTGGCATAGATATTGTCATGTGAATTTTTTGCCGGCACCTTGGTGAGATAATAGAACAGTGAAACGAGTGACTAATGGAAGATCGAAACAGCTGATATAGGACAGTTATGAACGATCACACAGCTTGAAAGTGTGGAGAAAAAAGCGTATTATGTTCCACTTAATTGTTAATTGGTGTATCTTTTGTACGTTTGCTGATGTGTGTTCTGTCGTTTGTTGGTGTATGTTGTGTACGTTATTGGTGTATGTTGTGTATGTTTGTTTGTATATGTTGTGTACGTTTGGTGGTGTATGTCTGTAATGTTTGTTGGTGTGTTTTGTGTACGTTTCTTGGTATATATTATGTACGTTTGTCGGTGTATGTTTGTAACGTTTGTTAGTTTGTGTTTGTGTCTGCTTGTTGATGTGTGTTTGTGTACAATTGTTGGTCATGTTGTGTGCGTTTGTTGGTGTGTGTGTGTACGTTTGTTACTATATGTTTGTGTATGCTTCTTGGCGAGAGGTGTTTAACGTTGGTTGGCGTCTGTTTGTATGTTTGTTGGTGTCGGTGTAGGTTTGTTGGTGTATGTTTGTGTTCCTTTGTTGGTGTATGTTGTGTAGGTTTGTTGGTGTGTGTGTGTGTCTACGTTTCTTGGTGCGTGTTTGTGTACGCTTGTTGGTATGTGTTTGAATACATTTATTGGTGTGTATTCGGTAGTTAATCAGTGTATGGGTGTGTGCGTTTGTGAGTGGTACATGGGAAGAGGGAAATTAATTGGTAATGGACTTGTTCTGAATCTTGCAGGGATCACATGATGATTGTTCAAGTTCCGTTTGTTCATAAGTGCGAGGCTTCACGTCACAAAGACACCCGGCACCTTTGTTTATAGCGTGGAACTCATTGTGTTGTGAACGTTTTATATAATATGACCGATATTATGTAGCAGATCGATGTAACAACAATGTCAAATAGGGTAGGAGGATCGATGGAGTAACTTTTGATGCACCTCAATTGTGGAAAACAACAATACCGTGTTTCTTTGTTTATAATGCAATTTTAGCTCCTGCGTGGGCAGGTGGAGAGTCGGATCGAGTTCATTGCTATGTGTATGGTGCCATTGAACAGAAGAATCTATGTTTCATATGTAAATAGATGCATAATATGCATATCTGGTGTTTCATCTAAAGTTGATCTAATACAAAATATCGGTATCGAGCGGCTTCATTCAACTAAAAAATTTGCAAAGTGTACAGCTCTCTCTAACCTCTTCAAATGAATTGAATACACTTCAAGGCTGTGTCTGATCCTACGTGATGCACATTTCGATGGAAATAATATGGCTATATTGAAGAGAAAATATTATATAAACTTTCATGTCGGACCCTTCTTCCCTCAAAATACATGTAACTGTTTCAGTGGTAAACCTTTTAAATGCTAAGCTTCTGACATCAACATCTTGCTATCTCTCCCGTCTGAAAGCCAGTGAAAATTGTCAGATATTTAAAGCTAGGCATTTATGTTAAAAGTAAGAACCTTTGTCACCATGCATGAGTCTTCCTGTGGCCTTATCCAAGAAGTTGACTTCGGCCCTCAAAGTTTAAATGGTTGTATATTTAACAATCAAAGGGTTAAACCAGGTCCGCCCAAATGAATTACTTCACGTTACTGGTCCCGAAATTATTATGTTTTGGTCGTCATCTTGACTGGATCTTTCTGCGGCTACCGTGGTGGTCTCAGGCAAACTTTGGTGCAATATGAACCAATGTTTGCTTGAAAATCGTACTGTAAATATGCCAGCCAGCTATATTATCGTGAGTTGCAGGAACAAAGGGTCACAGGACAATTCAAAGTGATTCGATTTTCAAAAATTACGGAAAATCGCGGGCACGAGATAGACGCTCTGGTAGAGAGATGATTGCCGTTATGCGATTTTGAATGATTTTATGCCGCTGTGACCGATCACAGGCCTTGATATTGAGAACTGTGAGAAGGGATACAAAACATGTTCAGTAAAAACAGATGGAATTCGTTTTAAACTCTTAATTCAAATTAAACATAACTCAAATATAATTACTTACATGTATATTTACTAGGTTTGGATTTCCAACTACATGTGGAAAACTGTAGTCAGCAGACACAGTTTCAAATTAATTATATATCAGCGGTTTAAAAATTCATTGTCAATGGCGATAAAAGCCTGATTGATCAATCTCTTTGGGATATAAAAAGATCTCAGATGTGTTTCCATTGTGACTGAAAATGCGGCGGTAGTGATCAATGTGCAGAGGAAGCCATTTCATCCAAACTATTACGGTGCTGGTTAAGTCTGAGTCTCGTAGAGAGCCATGATTTATGTTCATTGTTTGAATTTAATCGATTTATGTCAACGGTGCATATACAATTTTATAGATTCATATACGAGTATCATCTTGCAAATAATTATACAGCTTCATGACAGATGTTGGCTCATTGAAACCTTATCTTATTTCGTTCCGAGCCCAGCAATGAATAAGGATAGCGATCATTTTAAACATCATAAGTAACAGGAGATTCTGTCAGTTCTTCATAGCATGAATTTTGATCTCGCTATGGTGACTCATTTTCCACTCTGGTTGATAAAGGACTATAAAATGGGAATAGTATCAAGCTAAAATGCACGAGAGTGGCAGATGAACATAGGCGTAATTTACATTATTGAATTGTAAGGGTGACATTGGAAATACTAAGAGGAAAGACATAGTGCACCCAGATGCAGACAGACAAACTGACACTGACTGACTGACAGACAGACCGACAGATAGACAGACAGAAAGACAGACAGAAAAACGATGACAGGCATGCCGGCAGAGATGATTAGAAAATTCAAGGAGGAAAAAAGGGGGGAAGAGGGGGGGGGGGGAGAGATTGGCCGAAAAAGAAAAGTAAATCCTTTGTTCAGAACAAATAAAATAAAATAAAAAGGCCATTCATCACAATAACGGACATAATATGCAGCAAAACATCGAGAGCTCGAGAGACAGGCAGATTTAAAGATGTGCTGAGCAAATATCTAGACTAAGAATGAAAAGTGGGGTTCTTTAGTAAGGAAAGTGGCTGAAACAATTAAGTTAGTGCATTCTGACTACAAAAAAAAAAAAAAAAATTAAAAATTGCATACACACTATATCGCAATGTGTGAACCGTCATAATGGTACAGATAACTGATTTCTCACATTCATTCACATTATTTTTACTGTCAATGATATCGTCGTCATTGCCTTTTTATAGAGAAGTCTTGAATTTCAAGACAGCGACTGTCAACGGGCACATATCTTATTACAGTAGTTTAAATAGATAACAAAAATGCAGAGAAATGTGTGTTGGAATTGATGAAAATATTAAAAGCGGTATAATTATTCTCGAATCTGTTTATTTGTTTTTTTTTTGTCAATTCAGACGTGTTTTTCTTTGTCGTCATCACTATTGCTATAATGTCTACTACTATCATGTCTGTTACTATTGTTACTACTTCTGCTTATAAAACCACTACGACTACTACTACTGCTTCTACTATTATTACTACTACTTGTGGCACTACTACTACTTGTAATACCACTACTGTTACGGCTTCTTCTTGGAACACTACTACTACTACCACTGCTACTCTTGTACTATTATGAAACTACTACTAGTTGTATCACTACTACTACTACTGCTAGTACTTGTACCACTGCTACAACTGCCATTATTACTACTACTGGTACCACTACTTCTACTACTGTGTTGCCATTACTACTACCAATAGTACAACTTCTGCTACTACTACTACTACTACTACTGTTACTACTTGTACCAACCACTACTACTTCTTATACCACTACCACTACTATTACGTATACCATTACTACTACAGTTACTAGTGCCACTACTACAACTACTGCAGCAATTACCACAATTACTTATACCACTATTATAACTGTGCCTGTGCCATTATAACAACTGCTACTTCTATTACTGCTACTTGTACCACTACTATACTATTTACTGCTCATACTACTTAGTTATCATTCCTGATAGCTTGTCTGTTAAAGTAGGCATTATTAGCCGCAGTAAATACATGTCTGTCGGAATGCAACCATTCCCTTTGCGAGAAAAAAGGAAAGCCATGGCACAATTAATTATAAATCTGAGTTTATGCGTTTTGAGGAATTCAAAACTATCTCCACGTGTGAGTTTACCTCTGGTATGATTGATGCCAATGTTTGTCTTGAGTAAATGTAGTTCATGTGTGCACGATATGAGATGAGAAGAAGGAGATGAAAACAATTTACAAAGCATGACTATGGCGGTCAAGATTGTCTTAAAATCTAAGATGTTTTTTATCTTGAAAATGCCAGATGAGGTCAATGCTGTCAGCATACATAAATGAAGTGCTCGCAACTATTATAAGTTTTACCACAGAAAACTGGACCAAATAGATTTTGAAAAAAAATTTTTCTCGAAATATACCATTGATTATAACAACTTGGGAAAGAATTATTTTAATTTTTGAACTAACTGACTCAAAATCTGGCACAACTCAGTCTATTAATTACAGTATGAATGAAAATTGGTGACAATAACTTTTTAAATATTATATCAGGCCGCAAAATTTACTATAAATAAGAGAGAATAAGTGATGATTATTGTTTATGTGGAACAGTAAGACATTCAATACAAATCTAAAATAAATTCGTTGAAAACTGGCTCTATTATTTTCTTCACTATTTCTCTACTATTTTCTCAGGGTTTTTTTTTTTTTCGACTTTATCGTTACGCTGATGTTGCATTGTAATTTGTAATTCACAAGGCTCGTTTTCGATAATCTTGATGCATCTAATTCAAATATGAAGATTTAAATTATTTAGCTCTATAAAACAGTGTGAGAACTCGGCTCCCTCCGGTCTACGAAAGGCCTCCTATCGCAAGATGAATTTAAATTTCATAGGGCACTTTTTCCATTCATTTTTCAATTCCCATGGGCACAAAGTGTTTTGGGAAAAAAGAGGATATGTGGTTTTGGTGCAAACAAAGAAAGAAAGAAACAAACAAACCACGCATATATAGACACAGTATGTAAGCTCGTTTCAAAATAGAAATAAATTATCTGTAAAATTAGGCAGAAATTGAAAAAGTCTTTAGATTTTAGATCTAACACAGATTTGTTCGTTATTCTAAATATAAATATATAAGATTGTATCCCTCCTTCTTCGTGTTCCTCAGTTCTAGAGCTAGATCTGAGTAATTATCACTATCTCTCGGAAGCTTAAACTTACTTCCATAATCTCCATACTATATTCTTAATCACTTTTAGCATTCATAAGAAGTTTGAGGACTTCATTGTGTTCATAAAATGACATCTGCCATTATTGCAAAATGTGGTTATGTCGATGCTAGTTACATAAATCGCATAATCAATGAAAAAATAGACGAAGTCGCTCAATGTTTGTGCGGTCCGTTTATGCTAAACGTGAAGGTGAAGGGAATGTCATAAATTGTTTAAAAAAATAATGAAAAATGTTTTAAGTTTCTCTCGGCCTTCCGGTCATGTGACAGGGGTCTAAAAATGGTGATCACAGATTATGACACACAATGTGGGTCCTATGTAGATATCAAGAGCAATTTTGGTCCTAAAATACGAGTGTTCCTTGTCTAAATTTCAATGCCGACGAAACAATCAAACATTTACGTGATTGCAGGACAAATGCAGTCGTATAAATGTGAACTTTTATTGTGTGAAGAAGATATAAAACGAACAATGCCAAATGTGAGCTCTGCTATACATAAGTACTCCTCTGTTTTACGCTGCGTTGGATTTTTGCAAATAAAACATTTCTCATTAAACTTTGAAGTTGTTCAGACAATATTGATAATTGAACTGAAAGCCAAATGACAGCAATGTCTCTACCGTCAGGCCTACAGAGTACAGTCAGAGGAAGATAAAGGTAGAGATATGAAAACAGAATCTGATAATGGACAAGAATGAAATGTATTGATTCTTAAAGGGCAATGCAGGGCAGAGAGGGCTCGAGGAGGTTAGAGGCCTCATCTTCAAACACTTCACTATGACATCAGCAAACGTCGAGAGATAGGTGAGGTGAAAGCGAAAGTGTGGTAATGTTTTAAGACAGCATTGGCTTTCCATTCGATTCGTTCACTTCTTTCAACAACCTGGAGGCCGCTATCTCGCTTGACTTTCCATATCCTCTTTGTAGGAACATTAAGTGCAGACTGAATATTGATCTGCATTCAAAGCCAGGCTCTGAAATTATTTTCTCATGTCAAACTTTCACTCTATTAAAGCTATTCATAATCCTGTCTCAAATATGTCGCTGTAAGAGCTAGAGGATCAATAGTACTTAACCGATTTAAACAGATCAACAAGTGTATGTTCCTGACAGGTGCTCAAAACATATAACAGACTGGCAGACAGACAGACTCTACATTCGTACAGAGACAAAATTAGTGCCCTTCAATTTCTTATGTGCCTCAGCAGAACAGCTCCCTCTCCCCCTCCCCCCCCCCCCAAGTATTCAAATATAACGTTCCCTAATGGGGGGGGGAGGGGGGGGGGGAGGGGAACAAACCTATAGCGACATTTCCTTCCTTAAACCTGCATTTTGCTTACCGTGTGAAAATTGTAAAACTAAATTGCTATATTCTCGAAACACCATTTTCAGGGAAGAGGCGTTTTGTCGAAATATTTTAGAAAGTTGTCCCACCCAGAGTACTAGCATGCCCTTCATCCTGTACTTGATGTATGTTGTAGCGGAGCGGATACTTCACATTGAAGTACCTGTTTCCTCTATTACTTGCCTGACTGTGCTAGATAAGTGAAACCACGCTGAACAGTAAAGTGGTTATGCGAGTACATAGTTTTCGGAACACATCATGGTGACAGACTGGCTATTTCAAAACTATACCTTAATTCATTGTTGTTATTCTTGTTCTAAAACTTATTGTTGTGGTTGTTGTCAGCAGCACCGTAGTTGCTATTACTATTATATTGCTATTATCATTATCACTATTTCACTGGAATTTCTTTTTAAAAAACTGACAAAAACTGTCAACCAGTAAATGGTATTTCAAGAAAAGAAACAAAAACACAAAGCCAGGCGAGATAAATAAAAAATGAAACTGCGTAAGTTCAAACCCGAGTGGTTGTTCCTCAGGGTAATATTAGCATAATCATCTTTGTACAGAAAGGTTTTGAACATCAAGACCGAAACTGTAAACGAGTAAATCATTTAATATGCTAATATTAATATAAACAAATAGGATGCTCAAAGCTTCTAAGTTACTCCCTTCTACTGAACATCATGATCTCCCCTCCCCCTTTTTTCCTCGCCCCCCCCCCCCCCCCTTTCTTCCCCCGTACCTTCTTCTTCCCCTCGAAACCACGAACCAAAATGCAATTGTCTGGAAACTTCTTTTTTCTGAATCACATGGCTTATCGCGTCACAATTGTTGAGTATTATTCAGTCTTTTGTGTGGTATTTGTATCTATATATATATCACATACGAACATTAGTTTTACACTCACTTCATCGGCCAATTTTCAACATTATCATTAACAACATACAACAACATACATCAAGACGAGTGATGAAGAATACGTCAATTACACAAGACCGATACAGGATAGTTTGAAATTAAAGCAGCGCAGCAAGGCATGTCAAGCATTTTATTTGTCATGTCAGATGACTGATTGTGATGTAAGAAGAAGAAAACGCAAATAAACATGTCATGACTTGTTTTCCTGGGCCATTGAACCTTAGTTTCGATGTGCCCCACCCACAACTGGCTCAACTTACGCACGCCTTGAGTTAATGAGTATATTTTCTCCACTTACACTAACGCCTGTGTAAGATACATCAAAGCCATTAACCCTACAGGCGTGATCTGGTCAAAAGTTCGCTCATGGTATCTTGCCTCCGGAGAATCCTTAGGAAATAACGTTGTGTAGTTACGAAGTAAGCAAAACTAATTTATTTGTGCCACCCTCAAGCTTTAATTGTCACCTCTTGAATTAGAATGTCTTCGAATTAAATCCCTGACATTCTCCCAGTTGGTGGCTCCCCCCCCCCCCCCAACCTACTTTTAGTGTTAAAAGCCAGCGATTAACATAGAGTGGAAAAGTATATGTCTTCTTCTGAAAAAGGATTGAACTTCCTACAGGTTTTGCATGTATGTCTTGTTTTGTTGTTTGTTTGTTTGTTGTTCTTTTTTCCACGCAGTTGTTGATGTTTTTCCTGTTGTTATGACGTGATAACGCAGGTGGTGGTAGTACTGTTGTGTCAGCGGCGAGTATGGTGGTGATCAGAACTACCAAATATGGGAGAACTATATGACAAGCATGTGGACATCGTTACCAAATCAGTGAAGACGAAGAAAATGTTCAAGGATCCTCCAATTTTCGCTAGAAAAATTCCTCCAAGTTTATCCAATCTTTTGGTCCGGACTCGATCAAGTAACACCATCAAGACTCAGAATTATTTCCGACCTTGTGGTAAACCAAATGTATGACTTGCCCTCATGCCACTGAGTATTGCTATATCTATAGCACTGCTACAAAACAAAAACATTACATTAAAAGTTCTTTAGACTGCAGAAGCCAAAAGTTTATCTATGTCATCACGGTCATGTACGCTTTGCAAGAAACAATATTAGGTGGGCAAAACAACTATAGAATTGCGTACAAGAATTTCCAACCACAAGAATAGCGTTAGGACAAAGAAAACCAACCCTGAAACATACCCTTTAGGGCATCATTTTAATCTTCCCCACCATAGTATAAGTCACATGAAGATTACTGGTCAACAATCGGGTTCACCAGAGGAACTCCTGGAGCTGGAGTCTAAATGGATATGGGCCTTAAAGTGTCATTCAGTCTGTGGAGGATTGAATATAGATGAACTGTTTTTAAGAAATCTTCCTTTTAACAACTAGTGCATTGCTTTTCCGCTCACTCCTCTTTCACTTTCCCAGGAATACTGTATAAGTTTTTCAAGAGACTTAGATTGCCTGTTCACAACTGTGCATTTGGATTATTGTTTTATTGTTCATGTACTTAGGGTATTCCTGTAATTCACCCTTTAGTATTAGACCTGAAGATTTTGGCCTTATTGCGTAATGAAAAGGAGAGCACAACCTGTTCCCAGGGACAATCTTCGATGATGCCACTCTTAGAGATAAATATTAAAAAGTTATATACACGCTAAACAAATAAAAAAAAGACTGACAACATAATGACCTTGTATATAATTTTAATTTGACCATTGTAAATCAGCAGTTGTAAAAATCTAATTGCTCTAAAAATGTACTTTTTTATTCTCTTTTTAAACAACATTGAAAACCCTCTCCTATACAATAAGCAAATCATTTAGTTAACATTTCCTTTCGTTTACAGCAATACCCTATTTAAATTTTATATGTTTTCTTTGTTGCCCCGACGAAGAGCCAAATGGGCTCTTTATTAACTCAATACATGTACCAAGTTCTTCATATTGTTTTTCAACTTTTTTGATGTATTTGATTAATTGCCGGTGGACAGTTGTCTTAATTTTAAGACATTTTTTTTGTAAAATGATGGTTGAGGTAGTGATGATGGTAACGGCAAAGGTGGTGGTGATGATGGTGGTAGTGGTGATGTTGAGGTAGCAGTGGAGAGTGTGGCCCAGATCAGGATGTTGATTGTGTTGATGGTAGTAGTGGGGAAGTTAGCTCTGGCGGTGGTGGCTGTTATCATTACTCTTGATTATTGCATATCTCTCCACTGAGTTTGCTTTCTTTGATGTTTGCTCATAAAAGTCAGTCACATTATATATATATATAAAAGAAAAATTAAAAAATCAGCGACGAAATAAAAACAAAAAAATCAGTCACAGAATATTCAGTGACCACTTCAATGTGACATCATTCTTCTGATCGCTACCTTTAACACGTTTATAAATCATTTAAACGACAGAAGAAGACATGGGCTGATAGTATCAGAGAATGGATTCGACCCAGCTTTGCCAGGATCCAAACTCAGATCAAAGACCGGCAAAGGTGAAGAGAAGTGTCAAGACAAGTATCCTCGTTGATGCCCTGACGACCCGCAAGGTTAGGGGGACCAGCAAATTGTAAATCGTGCAATAGTAAAAGAAATTATTTCAAAAAACACACATCAAACCACTATCTTGTTTTCTTCAGTCATCTTACTAACTCTGAGGAGCAATACGGGCAATTCAGCAGGAACAAGATCACAGATTCCATCATAGACAAGAGAAGAGAATAACTCGATAAAGGGGTCCTGGACGGGAAGGCTTAACTCTAGAGGTGTCAACGAGCAGATATGGTCAACTATATTGAAATTCCTTTACCCTTATTAAGATACTGCAGCACATAATAGACATATTATATCATCTCATAACTGTCATTTTCTAAAACGCGCATATAATATGTTATTAGAGAAAGTTTGACACTCCAGTACCCTTTAATGATCAAAGACTCAATTTAATACTTCGCATTGCAATTTTCGTGTGGAAAAAATACACAGTATGGTGATAAAATATTCATATTATATCTTAACTGATTCCCTCCGAAAAGCGACTCATAACCATATGCAGTTTCATCAGAAGTCCTATATAAAATCATAAACCAATGTTTCAGATCCCGGCAATCGTGGCTCTCACAAATAAATATCATTGATATTGTCATGACACAGATTCATTGTCGTTGTAACTGAGTCATAAATATATCGCGATTATGATACACGCCTCAAGTTCAGAGATGCCGTGATGGGTGCTATATTTTACCTCAGACTGAATAGATTAAGAAATAAACTGTAATTTCTTAAACTTGTATGTAATATTTTTATCAAAGATACCCTGTGACACTTCAGCTCTTTCTATGATACATAGGGTTAATAGAAATAAACCAGTTCTCCAGATTGACGTGACGTTCCTGGTATATGTTGCAGGCTTTGAGTACAGCAAAGACATACTTGGACTCAGCCCATTGACGTCAAAAACACTCTAGGAGTACAACTAATTGCGACCTTTCTCAGTCGCCGCTCGAAAAAAAATAAAAACAGAAAGAAACAAAACAGAGACAAAACTGCTGACCCATTTCTTAAACTTTCCCCTCTGTCGCACTTTCTCCTCTTGTCGCCAATTCATTGGTCATGATCACCACTGCATGTTGGCTAGTATCTGAAAGAGGAGTGGCAATTTACTTCCCTCACAGCACGGCAGGATCTTTCATTATTCAGCTCGGCAGCTACGGCCACAGATAATGAAACGAAATGCTCGTTTATTTCAAGTAGTTGACGGAATGTGTTATTAAGACGGCTGTTCTTGTTACTTAATTTTTGCAGTGCAAAAAGATCTGCATCTGGTGAGAAAAACAATGGCCTGGCCGAGGTGGATGGCAAACATCAAGATTGAGTCATTTATTTTGACCCATGAGCGATGGCAGGATTTTGTTTTCTCAATGGTAAAAAATACGTTTTTTCTGTTGTTTATTATGCTAAATTAATGTTCCATTGTAGACAAAGTACAACTGAAACCAAAATGGAACAAAAAAAAATGTTTGGTTATACTTTTTGATACTATTTTATATGTCTATTTTTACTGTTTCTCATTTTAAACGAGACCAATCTCTTGGACGATTTATAGTACAATTTGGTCTTCTTTTGATCTGCTTGCCATCTTTTCTTTTTTTCCCTTCTTTTTGCTTGTGTGTATGTATGTATGTACGTATGTATGTATGTATGTATGTATGTATGTATGTATGTATGTATGTATGTATGTATGTAT
>JBCEWB010503771.1:0-19172 GCA_039654565.1 Peronia peronii | reverse complement strand
GTGTGTGTGTGTGTGTGTGTGTGTGTGTGTGTGTGTGTGTGTGTGAGAGAGAGAGAGAGAGAGAGAGAGAGAAAGAGTTCAGGGATTAAAGTTATTGAATTTTAATCAATTTCTACGTCCCCCTCCTGCCTGCCTAACTCCTCTCCCTCTTTATACATGTCAGTATAGCCAGCTATACAGTGATTCAAAGAGAAAACTCCTTCAGAGTGATAATTGGGAAATTACTTTATGTGAACATACAGAAATAAGAATTAATGCCTATAACTATCTGTATATAATTCTTTTACATCATTTTTTTCTTTCATGTGGAAAATCAGGCAGATTTTACTAGTCATAACTTTCTATGTTGTAAAGCAAAAAATATAGGAGGTGGTGGGGAAAAAACATCATTCCAAATCATTTCCTTTCTTTTCTTTTTCACACTGCTTCAAAATATTAATTAAAAATGCACATAATCATCCTACAGATATACATTTTTTTTTTTCATTTTTCTCTATTAATGTGAAGTATACAGAATTTTTCTTCATTGTGCATCCTCAGTATGCGTTATGCAGGTGTAAATTAAATCAGGTTCCTCTCAAATAAAGAGGAGTTGTGTAATGATCAAAGCAATTGCTGTAGAAATCTTTGTCTACTTTTGTATGCCATAAACTGATAACTGTGTTAAATGCTTGTATATCCATGGAAGAAAGATTTTCAGTGTTTACATATTTGTAAATAATATTCAGCAATGAGCTCTTGTTATTTAGGAGGAATCTTACACTGCATTGCCAAGAAGGACATAGTGATTTTCTTTTTCTCTTTACCTTATTTGTTTCTTCTGCAGAAGTTTGAAGACATGTTGGCCAAAGATTTGTGAAAGATCATTCCTTGGATTTCAATTTGCTGAGGGTTGTGTCACTTTTGGTCAGCTCCTTGCAGCCTCCGACATCAGCAGCATAAGAGTTTTCACGTTGCCTGCAGAAAATGTTGATTCCTAATCTTGGAAGTATCAGAATAAACTGCTCTGATGATATTTATTCATGGTCAAGAAGGCCTATATTGTGGCAATGTAAGACAACCATCTTGTTACTGTGTTGTATGTTATTTGGAAAACATTTCAGTTGAACCATTTGACCCCTGGATTCCCCATCTTGCCGCTCCCCATTGCCTAAGTTCCTGGAGCAAAATACAGATATTTCAGGGTTATGTTAGTAGCTCACAGAAATGAAAAGTAAGAACAGGAAATGTGTTCTACATATGTAAACAATAGGTCATTGCCTTCATCTTAGTGCTAATAGTTCATTGCAGGGAGTGCTTTTTTTTTAACATACTAGGCAGTCCTCGGAAAACCAGACAATGGGAGACTCAAAATGGAAAAGCCTATATCAGGTGGTAGGCAGGGATGTCAGATTTCTGATTTTAGTTGAAAATGTGACTTTCTGATTGCTGCCGACTTTTCTATTTTTGGCCGATCAGTTGCCAACTTTTGTGAGCTCAATATGGCATTAGTCAGTTGCTGTTTTATAATAATTGTTATTGTGATGCAAGTTCCGCATGATAGAATTTTCCGACATTTTGGTGAAAACAGTTGACATGCCTGGGCAGGGTTCATAAGGTTAATGGGCAAAGATTGGGCAGTTGTAGGCTTAAAGTTAATTGATATCCTTTGAAACATGAAGATAATTATTCTGTCCTTAGACTGAACATTGAATTTTTTTGTTTTTATTTATATTTCCCGGCCAGAATCAATTGCTTTCAGTCTATCAGAAAGCAATCATTAGAAAAGTTAAGGTAAAAGAATATTAAATCTGTAATATGTCTCTAAATATTGCATTTTTAAATATTGAATGTATCTTCTCAGATCCACAGTGATCTCATACCATCAGACAGAACATTGTCTTGAAGGCAGTCTGGAAAGAGAATTATTGTTTCTCATAAACATAAGTTTGAAGTGTGTAGTTTGGTCACATCCATTGTTCAACGGGTTATTCAATGTTAGACAATCATCCAAAAATTGTAATTAGTTTCATTAAACTTACATCACAAATGCTTCATAGTCATCCCTTTTTGCTATGTTACTGAGAGCATTTCTGGTGATATTACTGATGTCCACACCTGTTATTACTGCTGAAGTTTAATGATAATAAATTGAAATGTAAATTTTTGTTAAGCAAGATTTCATTTCCTTTTTTTTTTTTTTGCTTCTTAATTTGCCAGATGACACAGATTTTAAGATGTATTTATTGGACATGTACAAATAAAGAACAGGATAACAGAATTTTATCTGACAATTTATTGTTTCAGTATTGTCTTCTTTTTCTTATGAACTACCATAGTTTGTTTCTGAATGTGTTCATTGACTCTGCACTGTTTACCATAATATCTTTGTATCAGATTTTTTTGCATTGTTTTCTTTTAACACTCTGTGATATGTTGATAATTAAATATGGTTTGTGGAGAATTATTTGTTTGTTTGTTTTTATTTTATTTTGTTAGTCTTTCATTTATTTTATTACTTTTTCATATTCTGACCAAAATCCAAAATCAGGCAGACATTTGAAGTTGGACGAGAAAGAAAACATTTGAGATTTGAGAAGTCACAATTTCAAGAGTTTAGTTTTATTTCCTCTTTGTGTCCACAAAATGTAAATTTTCCGTATAAAGGAATATTGCTAATTCAAAACAGAAAGAAGGCTACAAGAAGAAAAAAAAAGGGCAAAACTTGAAATGGACCAAACTGAGACACTGACTGATCAACTGAATCAGGCCATCACATTGTAGATTTTGACAAAGGAAGAAAGTTTGAACCATATAAATTATGCACTTCACGTTGACAACATACATGTACTTTGGGGTTGCTGTGGCTATGTGGTTTGGTGTCTGCTTGGTGGTGAACAACCTCGGGCATGGGTTACATGTTCGACTTGCAGATCCAGCTATCAGGGAATAGGGAAGGATACAAAGTTTGAAACCTGCATTATTTCAGTGACTCAGTGGTCCCCTCGCTTCTTGGACAGGGAAGTTTGATGTCTAACTCTCTTATATAAAGGTGAATA
Source organism: Peronia peronii (assembly GCA_039654565.1). Lineage (NCBI taxonomy): Eukaryota > Metazoa > Mollusca > Gastropoda > Systellommatophora > Onchidiidae > Peronia > Peronia peronii. The sequence continues at coordinate 16,134 of JBCEWB010503771.1, read as the reverse complement.
TATTTTAGAGGTAACATTACACACATTAAAGAATCCTTGAAGTTAGAAATTGATGAAGAGTATGCAGAATGCCATTGTCTGGGAAAAATTCCAAATTTCTACCCATAAAAATTCTCACTAAAAACAGCCATTTAAAGCCAAGATAATCCTACTTTCCCAAGATTAAAAGGCTTGATAAGAAAAAAAAAAAAGAAGCTACTAAGAAGAATTGAGCTGAGGGAGAACCTGTAGAACAACTTGTCCAAGAGGCCTTCATCTCATTGTTATAATAGAACAGAAAGTGTAAAGAAAATTAGTCTGGCAAGATTTCAATAATGTAAAATTCTAGCCTTAACCCTAGAAATGTCAAGGAACCACTCTGCCCAAAGAATTTGCTCATAATGTATATGTATTTGCATTTGAATTACATGTACTGCACAGGAATAATCAGGTATCTTGTGGTGCCATTAGGCCTATATTATCAATTCTTGAATGAGCATGAACAAAACATCATTTCAAAGAAATTGTCAATCCTGCATTCTGCTTTGCACTGGGTTAAGGATGTATCACAGTCTTAACCCTTTGAACCTTGGTAACCAGTGCCTGAAAACCTTCTGTCCCTGGCCTTCTGGGCCGAGAACGCACATTTCTCGTTTCATGTTGAATATCTTTTGTAAACACAAACCTCAAGCGCTATCATGGACACAGACATTTGTAATCACCGTAGTCCTAAATGTCCTTGCCACAAAGCGAACTATTAGATCTATTTTTAACTGTAGTGGAAGCATAGGACTGGAGTAACTGTGTCAGCCCGGTCTACCGGGCTGTGGGGTATTTGACACCGGAAAATCTGCCCGGTGTACCGGGCTGAGGGTTCAACGGGTTAATCGATAGAAAAGTGAAAGTTTAGTTCGGGAAGATACATGTTTGTCTAACAGAGTGACAGATCCCAGAAACAACATTCACAGTTTTAGATCAGTTTCACACATATTGAAAGAATTGAGAAAAACAAGAATAATAAATCAATGATAAATGGAAGAGAATTAAGATATGTCAGCCATGTGCTATGGAACCAAGAGATAGATCTAATGAAAACTGTTTTCCAGGGCAAGATGGAGGCAAAGAAAAAAAAAGGCAGATTATCAGTTTCTCATTGACAACATCACTGAATCTAGCAATATGAGAATCCGTAAAGTCAGCAGAGCTAGCAAAGATCAGGACAAATGGAGGAGAGATACACTATCAGTGTCTCTGACTGCAGCAGCCAATACTTCACCTGGTGATTCTGACACAAAAGATTCTGCACCCTGTTCTCCATATCTGAATATGATCTACGGACAGATCCTCTGTAGCCATTGCTGTTTGTATCTATGCGGGACCATTCCTTGAACATAACAATTTTGCCAACTTGTTGATGCAATGAGCATGTAGTTATGATGCCACATCATCATTATGTCAGAATTCTACAGATACTGGAGTTGTAAAGAAAATACATGTAACTTAATGATATAATCTTTCAGGTTCAGCTAGATCTAGTTTAACTTTTGTTTTGCTAGAGCTCAAAATTCAGAAGAGCTTTAAGATGTGCGCGTGCATGTGTGACTTTCAACAGATAATATGGACCGATTTCACTACAGAAAAAATACCTGCATGAACTTACATGTAAATGGAATAGGAATGCAGCAGTGAAGATTCAACTGAAAACTAAAACTGAATTGCTGTTAGTTAAATATCTTAATTCTCTTCCATTTATCATTGATGATTCATATTAGATGATAAGTTGTATATAAAAACTGAAAAAATAATCACATCCACATTCACCCACAAATACAATTAATTTTTCATACTTGTTAATTTCTATATTTTTATTTGTAAATAAGTACACAAGACACTCATAAGAAAAACAACACAAACCCAGTGAAGTGTAAAAAGATCAGTACAGCTTCTACCAATTCCTTCCAGCACAATAAAAAAAGGCATAGGAAAAAGAAGCATATACATGTACATATATATATATAACTATATATATGTGTATGTTATATGTGATGAATGTACATTATTCAATACAGAAATCCAGAGAAGAGGAATATTACAGTAACATAGCACCATTATAAATAGTATATAGTAGGCAATTACGGAACAGTGTAACAAAATAAAATGAAAAAAAGCCTTTGTACAGTGCATTTGAGCTTCATGCTCAGTCACAAAAAAATGGTCTTACAAATGTCGTATGATCACCATAAAGGAAATGATTCAATTTATGAGCATTCTGTGCCATATTGCTGACTTGGTAATGAATGTTCTTTTCATATTTGCTAACAACCAGTCTTCACTTTTGCCTTATACACTGCAAGGCTAGAGGCACTAAGCATGAAAGAATAGCGAACGAAAAATGTTTGTCCTTTGCTCCATAAAAATACAGCTGAATCCTAGGCTTTATTATTTGGTTTATTTTATTAGAATTTCATTGCCATACTCATGTTCTGTTGTGTCTCTGGATGACAAGGTGCATAAATCAAAATAATCGATATACATGTATTTTGTCCCTGATGGTAAACTGAAATAGTTCCATAAGGCCTAATGGTATATCTAATCTGGAAAAATGCTGCTCTGAGACAGAATTATGGTAGATTCCAGTGACAGAGTTTCAGATATCATTTCCAAAAATGAGAGATATGCCATGAATTCTGATAACTGATACTCATATTCATATCATACATTTCATCTCTGCCAGGATTATTTGTGTAAGACAATATAAGGTAAAATAAAGATATACATCCTCTGAAACATACAGTCTGATCAGTATGTGAAGATATCTCTTTTACATTTATTGTCTTACTCACAAATGTCATGTCAGATATAAGCAGATCATTTTATTCCAGTCCAGTATTTATAGGCCTACTGTTTTCTTCTTGATTGTTCTTTTTAAAAAAAAAAAAAAAAAAAAAGTTACATAAATGAAGAATAAATTACACAAGTCTGTGTATGTATTGATTACATTCAGTATTAATATTTGCCATATACTAGACAAAAAAATTCTCCCCCCATTCCTTACTGTATGCAACAATCAATGCAGATCATTCAGATTCCTACAATTTCTCACAATGTTTTTGCTTGCTAAATACAATCTAAAATACATTTGGTGATAGAAAGGAATATATTTTCTGAACAAGAATAGACCTAATTCATTCTGAAAGTTATTAAAAGTAAATGATACTGGACTGTGCTTTAGTATATATACAATGAAGCATATTTATTTTCAAATGTTGTATGCACAGTACATTTTATCATTTGACCCTAACAAATGAAAGTCACTGATGACAGCAGCTGATAGTATGGATGTAACATATCATTTGTGATGATCGTTCTATTTTTCGGATGTCACAAGCATAATTCCTGTTTTAAAGGGTATGAAGAGCCATCACTAAGCAGACTTGTTTCTTTTTATAGAATTTCATAATTTTGTCAAAAATCTTTGCAATTTATTTCATTCCCAGTTCTGTATAAAAATGGTAAAATAGGGCAGATGAAAACTTGAAATGGCAGGCTAATATACATACACTCTAAAGCTGTTATATTTCATAGAGCAAATAAACAATTTCTTCACCATAGAAACAAAATCATAAGTTGGGCTACTCTAAAATACAGTCTGAGCATGCAGAAAATGGAAGCATAATATTAAAATATTTTGTATATCAAACATTGGATATAAATATAGCATCCTTATAAAATGAAGTGTTAAAATGTGACAAGTGAGACACATAGTAAATGACAGTGTTATATAATGGGCAGGTATGTGTCCGTTACTGATAATAAGATACTGATATTCTATTATTTTTATTTGTTTATTTCTAGTAAGTTAATATCTATAGTAAGTAATAACTATTGAAAATCATGGACACACATGCTTATCCTTGTAATGTGTCCAATGGTAAATTAAAACAATTTTGAAGTCTTACATTCAGTGTTTCATATGTTGTACTTGTATTAAAGTGATGACGCATGATCCCAATACGAAATGCAGTTTTTCTTCTGCTGTAAATCATATGTCACATTCATGCAGAGACAGACAAACAAAATTGACTTTCTTGCCACATTTTTCATATTTTCAAATGTGGATAAAAAACTGTTGAGTTTAAAAATGATGCTGTAGATAAATATTTGCTAGAGATTTGGGAGTACATGTATTTATCACCAGCTAACAACCTAGCTTATCTGAGCACATTTCAGGACTAAAAGACAACTGTATGCCATAATCATCTGCTTAAATCTTCAAATAAATCATGTTGTGCAATTTCAGGTCCCTGATGATTTAAATAAAATATTGGGATCAACCAACTAATTGATTAAATTGATGTTACCAGAGCAAAGAAAGTTTACTGACGCAAAGACTACAATTTTCCATAGAATATAATTATTACAGTATAAATTTGAAGAGTAAAAATTTAGATTGGCACACAAAACTCAGAATGGCACAATAAAAGTACAAACATGATTGTCTGTCATGATGGTAATGTAAATATACAGTTATCGGTCTGATGTTGATTTGATATTTTGGTCATTTGTTTATTGTGCATTGCCTAATAATATATGATCTGATATACCAGATGAAGACTATTATCATGATCTTTGGTTTGCAGTAAATGTTTTGAAAAAGAATGAAACTTAGTTAAGATGATGAGGATAAAGATAATGTTTTTATGTTCCTTGTGCAGATTTGCTCAAATACAATTGTTCTTGTATTATTTCCTCTATGTCAGCTACTTCAGGACATAAGAGGTGAATTTTTAAATTACATTTTCATTTCTTGACTTCTCAGTCCTAGACCTAAATTGTCACTCTTTATTCTCTTCAGTTTGGAAATCTCTGGTTGCTCTTGAACAATTTCTTTTTTTCTGTTTACTTGACAATAATTTTTAGCTAAAGGGTTTCAGTTTCAAGGGAAGAAAAGGGGAAAAGTTCATGATGCTATGAGCTCCTCACATAAATTTGATTATCACTCCTTATCATCTTGAACATTACTTATTACTTGCCCAACATGGCTGACATCTAATGTAAACACAAATTAATTATTTTATTCTATTATTTTTATCGAATGAGCTGCAAGATGAGCATTATTCCTCCTAAGCCATAGAGGACTGTGCCTGCAATGGCAATGCCCATGGACCATCCAACTTTGCAAAGATAACCCAAGTTATCAGTATTCCTGTCCGACCCAAATATGGCAAAACCAATGCTGGCAAAGACAGCTGTGAAAGGGAAGAAAAAGGAAATCAAACAATGGGCATAAACGACCATTCAAGTTTACAATTTCAAATATAATTGGCATTCCATCAGTATATGGAATTATAACTTGTCCATTCACCTAAGAATTTAGTTCCCGTGTTTTTATGTCTTTCTCTTTATCAATGTTTCTTGCCTCCCACACAGCTGTACTACTGAATGTTCTCAAGACACTGAAGTAATTATAACAAAAGTAATTTTATCTCAGTGCTTTCCAGCAAATTTGTTATAGGTGAAAACAAACAAAGAAACCCAAAACCTCACCCTTCAATATCCCACTCTTAACTAAGATATAAGTATAAAAAAAACTTACAGAAATCTATTGAAATTTAATGCAACCAGATAAGACTCATCACATTGAAAGATTTCTGAACAGAAGAACATGAAAAAAAACTTTTCAGTCACTTTTCAGCCATACATTTGAAAGCTATACAATATCATGTTAACAATTTTTTAAAGACTCTACCTAGATTGATGATTCTGCATTTACTAAAATTCAGACAAAATTTATATGATTATTTTTATCTGTGTTACCAGAACATTGAAAAAAGAGCTATCCCATCCCTCTGCAATGGAGGCTAATATGTGATAAATAGTATGAATGGATAAAGGATTGACAATATTCAAGATTGTTATGTCAAAATGATGAATGAAACTGAAATAGATAACAGACTTGAACAATAAGCAGTGCCAAACCTCCAGATTGTCTTACTGTTTCAATGTAGGAATTGTCTTATTGTGCTCATGTAGAAACTGTTTTAGTTTTGTTATTGTGTCTCGGGAGTAACTTCTTATTATGTCCTTGTAGAAGTTATCTAACTGCATTCTTGTAGAAATTATCTTGCTGTGCTCCTGTAAAACTTGCCTTACTGTGACCTGATAGAAATTGTCTTACTGTGTCTCTGTAGAAGTATCTTATTGTGTCACTGTGGAAATTGTCTATCTGTGTCTTTGTAGAAATCCTCTTACTGCAGCCTAATAAATATTGTTATACTGAACCATGTAGAAATTGTCTTATGTTTCCCATAGAAATTGTTTTACTGTACTTCTATAGAAATTGTCTAACTGAGTCCCTGAAGAAATTGTCTTACTGTGCTCCTATAAAAAGAATGTTGATACTGTGAAAATTGTCTGACCATGCTCCTGTAGAAATTGTCTTCATTGTGTCCTTGTAGAAATTGCCTTAACACACTCAAGTAGTAAAAATAGAAATTGTCTTATTGTGAACCTATAGAGATTGTCTTACTGTATCCTGAAGAAAATACCTTACTGTACCCCTATAGAAATTGTCTGAATTCCCTCCTGCACAGACTGCCATATGTGTCCCTGTAGAAAATGTCTTACTGTGTCCCTGTAGATACTGTTTTACAGCACCCCTTGAGAAATTCAGTATTGCCTAGTAACCATGTCACCATTTCTTTTAAGAGCTGCCTCAGGTCTTATAAGGTTAAGCCAGTCAAAAGCTACCCACCTCCAGCGAAGGCAAAGGCAGTGGCTCCTTGGATAAAATCCCTACGTCTGCAGGAATCCATGCATAGGTACAGCAGAAGAGTCAAAATGGCAAGGAAAAAGCCAATAAGTCCAAGGCACTCCATGGCTTGAATTGCCCGATGGTAATCTACACAAAATGATATATCACATTATACATGTATAAACTTCACACTGACCTAAAACATGTTTTCCTTAACACTTCCGACAGTGACATATTTAATTCATGTTTGGGGTGGTTTCAAATGACTGAGAACGAAACCATATTTGGTTTGTCAATGAGAAAATAATTTTAGAGCACAGATCTTTGTGGACAGCTAATTCAGTTGGCACAACAGATCTCACAGTAAAGTTAGTAAACTCAACTGTGTCTTTGGACTGCATTATTAATTTCTTTTGGTCTTACAAGGTTAACTTCACTTGGAGGTGCATAAATATGATATGACACTATGGAGAAGAAAACATAAGGGTTAAATGTGACTAACTCCTTTGTGGTACGTTAACATTTGCATAAATTAATTTTTCATCATATGTCCAAACTATTCACATGAAAATGTTGGATGCTGCTCAGAACTATTATTTCTGTTGTTGTAATATTCTTTGCATTAGCAAGATTATCATTATGCCTGCACTAGGTAGATCTAGCTGTACCGCATCTGATCAACGTGGTTAGTATAACTTTATATTGTATTGCCTTATGAACCAATGACATGTATATTATTATATTTTATGAAATGCTTTGTGCAAAAACTGTATTACATGGTCATAGCAGTTGGTCTCACTGAATCTGTAAACTATAACTGCATTTTAAAACCTGCAAGTGTCAAGATTTAGCTCACTATATTTTGAACTGGAATTACTACTCATACAACATGCACTGCAGTAGCAAGGAAGATCTTCACATAATATATGTGTTATGACATAAATTGTCATTTCTTCAGTAATGAATATACCTGTGTCATGCCATAATGGCAATTCTGCATCACTGGCACTGTCTACCAAGACTTTAATGCTCTACGGTTGAGAGTGAGATATTGGATACTTGAAAGGAACTGCCTCGTTAGACTGAAACCTAGCGAAATGTTGGGATGTTTTACATGAGCAAACAATCAGTGAGGTATGTCTGCCTCGTAAGATTGAAAGCTAGGGATATGTTGGGATGTTTCACATGAGAGAACAATCAAGGAGGTATTTCAAGGTTGGTCATGTGACAGAGGAATTTTTGCTCACAAACTGATTTGTGGACATGCTCTGCACATCAGACAACTCTTGATCAATTATTGGCATTCACAAATGTCCACACCATATAAACAAATCCACGTGTGGGTGACAATCACTCGGTCATCTAACCGAATTTGAAATACATCATTATACAGGGCAGACTTTTCATGTAGATCAATATTCACAGAGCACAATTGATCTCATTGTCAATTTATGTAAATTCAATTCTGTCCGAGGACAATGTCATTTTTTTATTTTTTTTGGAAAGCTGTTGTAAGTTTAAAGAGTGAAGGGATTAGTTATGTTCACTTACCTTTCAAGGTGCCATAGTCATAATTCCTACAGTTGTGCCGACTACAGTCATAGCTCTGCCACAGACCAAAGCCTACGTCGCGACCATAACTATGGCTTACCATCCATGAGACAGTGGCAAAGCCAATGACAAACAAGATGAGGCCCAAAAGGAAACAACATATGGCAATCTTGAGCCAGATAGAAGCTGTTCTGAAAATATTAGCCATTTTTCTTCACTGTCAGCTGTAACAAAAAAAAAAAGAACAAAGAAAATATTTTGGGTATAGCCTACATGTGAGACATAATAATTGTGTATTGAAATAACAAAAGAAATGCCATTGTATGTGTATATATATATATGTATAGGATGATCAATGTGTGGATATTTTCTTGTTCTGGAGGAGAACCCACAGTCTTTGTGGGAGATTATTTAAATATAAGTCAGACCAATACTGCCCTGCGACTCAAAGTGTATGGCAAAGCGTGCACACCTCAATGTTGGTTACTCAAAGAAAATGTGTTGGGTGTTTTGAATGTATCATGCTCCTGAACATACAATTCGGATCAAATACTCTCGTGAGTTTACTATTCAATTATTATCGCCTTTTTAGAATAACGTTAAACACAGGAAGTTTCTTTCAGCTTTATATGAGTAGAAACACAGGTCTTCATGCAACAATGTTGTGTGTCATTTAGCAGTTTTCTATTAGCCTTTTATGGGTTTTGTAGCAAATTTATAGAGTAGATACATTGTAACTGGCGATAATCATGATTCCATCACTACCAACCACCACAGTGACATCAACCATGATTTCATCATCACGACTACAATCTTTGTAACTGATACCAATCATGATCCCACCACTGCCACTATAATATCTTTGTAACTGGCACCAACCACTATCTTATCACCATCGCTCCCATGTTTCTAACTGACTCCATCCATGATCTCACCACCGCTATCTCCATCACCACAATCCCATCACTGTGACCATCTTTGTAGTTGTTACCAACCATGATCTCACCACCACCGTTTTGGTATCTGACTTTAATCATATCACTTACATTATCACAAGATACCATTATGACCAGAACGGCTCTATCATCAGTAGCGTTTCTGCTACAACACCATCAATGACCCCATCGCCACCACCAGCTCTATCACTGTTTATCATTACACCAGTTCTGCAGGGCATAGGGGGGAGAAATTAGCAGAGGATAAAAAGCAAGTCACTCTCTATGAAAAGCAGACTTACATAGATCAAATCTGAGTGCCCATAAAGCCATGACCTGCTCGCTGTTATAAGAATCTATGTATTTAAACAGCCAAATCTCAGAATCATGAGGAGACTGCCTTTTTCTGACCAAAAAAAAAGAAAAAAGCAAAAACGCCAAGTCTAGAAGTCTCCGAGACATCTATTCAGGTTTAAGAAATGATGGTAGTTCAGATGGTCCTGTTACTGTGGTGTATTTGATTTGGAAAATCAAACAAAGTTTGACGGGCAAGGCTTTGAGTAGGACAGTAAGTGACTTTTCTGAGCTAAATGTCAATATTCTGAGCATCTAATTTATGCATAATCCATCCATTCTACTACAAGAATGAAAATTTGGCAGTGAGGCAAAAGAGTAGGAGGAGGGAAGGGAAGAGGGACTGGGGAGGGGATAGGGGGGAAAATTGGAGGAAGGGGGATAAAACTAATGTCATAAGACATGTAATTATACCAGTACTTCAGGCGTTGTTCATGAGTACTTGTGATGACTCAGTTGCATTAGGCAGTTATGTCATGCAGATCAGCTGTAGAGCTGAGCTGTTTTTGATGTTGGGCTCCAAAGAAGAACGATGCATGGACAATTCATTGATGCGGTTAATTAGCCCATGAACTCAAAAACATAATATAGAATAATATTATAGAGGCCACGTCTCTGGCATCACGAAGCAATCTATCGCCACAGACATTTTTGTTAAGGTAACAAAATTAGCATTTATTTATTTATTTATTCATTCATTCATTTATTAACGTATTTATTTATTTATTTATCTATTTTTGTATATTTTCTTTTCTTTTCTTTGTTTCCTTTTTTTTTTTTTTTTTTATTTGTCAAATTTGTTTCAGGGAGTCATTTTACATCTAAAATGGGGAATATTTACTCAAGCCTTCATTGGAAATCATTTGGACAATTTTAAAGTGGAATAAAAAAAAGAAGTCAATATGCTATTTAGATCATCAGCCAAATCACTTCACTTTGCCAGATATTACCGATATAATAATATAAACATTGTAAAGAAGGCAAAAAATCACTTTTTCGTTTGTTATTTGAAGCATGACTAAGGGAAAATTCTGGAAAATTTACAGTATGATTAATTCTTTTTTTCCCCTCAGGATAATATTTTCAAAGAGAAAAAAAACTTTAGCTGACTAAAACAAAAAGGCTCTTTGGATGTGTGTTACTGGCATATACGCTTTTCAAACCCGCGAAAACTGCCCGCTCTCACCACCTCCTTGGTGTAGCAAACTTCAGTTTGACCAGGATGAAGCTCTTTGGATGAGCAAAATCACTCTGATTGTCTCGAATTTTCAAAAACGTCTATTGTTCGATCAGACTCTAATGGCTTAAATAATCGTGCAATTACAATATCTTCCAAATAGTCTGACGAAATTGTATTATGCCAAATTTTGCACAGCTTCGAGTTTCAGCCATTTCTGACTAGGGAATTTCATTTCTTCCAGAATTTTGCTCCCTTGTACTCTTACACTGAAGTGCCTCAATTTTGGTATTTTTGTTTATAAATGTTGTTGTTTTTTTTCAAACCATGATATAATGGGTAAATTTATCACAGATACTATGGTACGATACTCTATAATCATTTTCTGTCCAGGCAAGTTTGTTTAGGTGCAGATTAACTCTCATTAAGCTTTCAACCAGACTAACATGTTTGAGACTAAAAAAATATGTCTCGGTTCAGAATATTTGAAATAATAGATGTGCACAGTTCGATTTTATTATCGTAGATCAGATCCATTGTGCCTATTAATTCTGCCCTGATTATAACTAAATATTGAACAGCATTCTAGCATGAGAAAGAGAAAGAGGACAAGGTTAAGAACAAAAAATTGGATAAATGGCAAAAATTATTCACAAACGTTGTGTGGCTTCAAGAAATCACAGTGATATTGTAATGCTAAAGTTTTCAGTACGCTCTTCTTTTTTTTTTGTTAACCTTCATTATAGTCTTGTATGTCCATCCATCCATCTATCCATCCATCCATCCATCCTTCTATCCATTCACCCATTCATCCATCCATCCATTCACCCATCCATCCATCTATCCATCCATCAATCCATCTATCCATCTATCCGTCCACCTACCCATCCATCCATCCATCTGGCCATCGAAACATTCAAGGGTTTCACCACATAGACACCAGGCCACGCAAGGAGCCAACAATATTATTATCTAACCATCGATGCACCTATTAGCTATAATATAACTGGCTGTTATTCATTCTCCCTGTCCACCATGCCCAACCCAACATTAAACTTAATGCTTCTCTCCCCATCCAATCCAGACAAAAAGACCAAAAATCATTATTGATAATGTGGGTTCTGTGTGTGTATCTGACATAATATAGTGAGCAAGATATGTATCTTGATCCAAGTACTGAGCGCAAAGGACCAGCACACTTTTCATGATTTAATTGTTTAAAGACACGTCTGACACAGGCAAGATTTGTTTTGTGCCTATCTATGATCCTGGCCTTTAGGATGATGAGAAATTAGTTAAACTTTTGATCCTGGCCAGTAGAACATCTGTTGAACTACGGTAACAACAGCTGAAACCGTCATCAGTATTCACTCAGGCTAAGCAGCTTTGAGTTATAACCCACACCTTTAGACAATGAAGTTGGCATGAACTGGCACAGATTCTTCCAGCTGAATACATGAAACATAGGCGTATCCTTGGCGTTAGTTTTCAGGAATCTAAAAAAGAAGAAGAGGACGCACACAAAAATGGGATAACCTGCCTTGACCCTGTAGTTTCTATTGCAGGTGGACACTTTTTGCATAGTTTAGGCTCCCTTTAGGCACACTTTGTGCATACATAATAATATATTCTACACCAGAAAGTGCACGGCTTGTGTTTCATGAAAGAGGAGAATAAAGAAAGAAAGATAAAGGAAAGAAAGAAAGGAAGAAAGAAAAAAAAGAAAAACAAAGAGGTGGAAAAAGAGAGAAAGAGGCAAAAGAGAGAGAGAGAAAAAAAAGAAAGATGTAAAAGACGAAGAAAGAAAGATGGAAAAGAAAGGGGTAAGAAAGGAAGACAAAGACAAAAAGAAAGAAGAAAGAAAGAAAGTTACCGCCCTTGCCGTGAAATAGCACAACCAAGGATGCTTGAGCACAACAGAGAATTTATGAATTATGCTGCATTCTAACACTTATAAAATTGGAGAATGAACCGTGTGATCGAATTTATGAACTCTAACTTTAAAAGCACGCGACATTATGTAAAATTCACCATCATAAACAGAACAACCAAAAAATATTAAAGATATACAACGATTGTCTTGAACAGCCATGACGAAGTGTGCAACTACTTTTTGGACAACAATCTACAGATGTACTCAAGCTTTTGAGGTATCTTTTTAGGCATAACGTTATGCATTTAATTATTAGGATACAAATGGAAAATGGTTTTCTTTTATTTGTTTCGTTTACACGTTTTCGCTTTGATTTTATTTTGTTTCGCTGTTGTTGAAGGAAAGTGTTTTCTTCTGTGGTACAAATTTATTAATTTTACTACATTTTTCAGATATCAATCTTTCAAATGACTAGGAAAAAAAAAAACGTGATTTCTTCTCTTCTTTAGACGACTTGTGGATACACCTCTGGCAAAGGGAAGTAGCAAAGCTGATCAAAAACAATCCCCATTAGCTACGCGTTCATGCAACAAAAAATATTTCCATAAACCAAACAGAGTATACACTGTTTCAACATAAAAATCTATCTTTTTTTTTTTTTGGCTTTGTTGTTGTCGTTGTTTGTTTGTTTGTTTGTTTTGTTTATTTTTCAAAACACAGCCGTTTAAACTGAATTATTCGAGTCATATCATGATTCATGTGTCTTTTCGGACACTCGTGCATTTTCTCTGAGAAATATTATCAGTATTTCTTTGCGCACTATTATCATTAAAGTCTTCCTTCTCTATGACACTCGTATTCGAATCCGCCCGCGGTGTGGAGCAGGCATCCCCTCCCACCCAATGCACGATGAGAGAAACTAACCAAATAAAAAACGAGAGGAAGAAAGAAACAAAACGAGAACAGCTTCAGAATGTTTACTCACCACGAGAATACGCGCGTTGGCGTGGAAGATGATCCTGCACCTGGCTGGGAGCAGAGATCAGGCCAAGCTAAAATATGGTCAGGCTTATAAAATGACTACTTGTGCCATTTTTTTTTTTTTTTTTACCTATTTTGATAAAAATGGAACATCGCAGTCATGTTGTATTTCGATCGGTGCAAGTTTTTGTTGCACTTCAACGGTGGAAACAATGCCTTAAGAGCAATGTAGTAAATGACTGAAACTGAATTCAGTTTGGTCAATATAATTATGACTTACAAATTGCCCGACAGGCGTAACATAATATGTTTGTTGCACGAACTATACAAAATTGGCGGATTGAAAGAAAACGTTGTGCATAAGAAAGCTTAAGTGAACACTGTTTCTTCCACAACGTGCAAAACAGCTCAGTCAAAACAAAACGGATAGATAGAAGATGCTGTTGAAAACAGCGACTGTACAACAGTGCCAGAGATGGAAAAGAAATGTAAATCCTCCAGATGAACACCGTCCTCAGCAGTTTGCAACATATCTTACACATGAACAAAGTGGATAGGAAGAAAATGCTATTAGAAAAGAAAAAAAAAAAAGGCAAGAAAGAAAAGAAAAAAGACTGGTACCATAGTAAATAGAGATAGAAGAGAGTTGAAGAATCTGTTGTGTGAGAAAAGCGCTGTACAGCAGAATGCTCTACACAAATTCAAAGTGGAACGTGAGAAAAAGATGAAGGTGAGGTCAAGTATGCATGGAACTATGATAGAAGAGTAGCCTACGCGAGGGACGTTACTTCCTCTTTTCGCCTTATAGCATACATAATAATATATTATTTGTGGAACGGAGGGACGGGAGGGGGGGGGGGGGGAATAAAGAACTGACGATACCTTCTCCCAATGAGCACCACCTCTCTAGGCCAAATATTTGAAAATATTTGTTCAAAAAAGAAGATGAGCGGAGGAAGAAACGAATGGCGACGATACTGATCGGTTACACGCTAGGAAATACAAATGAGTAAGAGAGAGGGGAAAAATAATACAGGAAGAGGGACGGCTGAAGGGGGAAAGACTTGAAAGAAAAGATGATGACATCCGCTATGAACACCAGCCTTCCTCAGCAAAATATTTGTACGGGATAGCCTATTAGTGGAATAAGAGTAGATAAAAATGAAGATGAAACTGCAGAGACTACGGAGGTCGGTATGGATATGCATGACGCAAAGGGGGTGGAGGAAATGCAAAGAATGAGAGAGTAGAGAAAGGAAGAAAGAGTTGAAGGAAAAAATGAACACCGGCCTTCTATCCTACTAGGCAAAAATTTGTTGTCGGAGGAGACGAATAGAGAAAATTACCATGAAACTAAAAGGCCGGGGCGATATGAGATACAAAAAAAGAGGGGGAGGAGGGATCAAGGGAGGAAGAGAGAGCGAGAAAAGGGAGGCGAAGAAAGGGGAAGACTCGGAGGAGAAAGCGATGATGTCTTCTATAAACACCGCTCTCCTAGGCATAATATCTAATTAGTACATGCAGAGAAAGAGTAGAGAAAGACGACGATGAAACTTTACAGACTAAGTAAATCGGGTGAAGTGAAGAAAAAGGGAAGCAATGCCAAATGAGACAGGATAGAGAGATGAAGGAGGAGGGAAGACTAGAAGAAAAAAGTGATGTCATCTATGTACACTGTCCTCCAAAGTCAAGACAACTGACACGGTAGAGAAAAAAGACTATAAAACTACACACATTTCAAAATTCGGAGGAGGTCAGAGAATAAGAGAATAATTTCCAAAGCAGAGAGGGTTTTGGGGGGAACGGGAAAGCAAGGAAGTCTTCAGGGGAAAAACTATGTCCTCCTCTATGGGCATGAAAACTATCCTCATTGGCAAAATATTTCATTCGTATAGATTGAGGACAGACGGCAGGTCTATGGAAAATCGGATCAGGTGAAGGAAAGGGAACCACAGACAGTCTGTGAAGGGAACGAAATAAAATACCACGAAAGAGAAAGTAGTAGGGGAAAATGGGAGTGGAGGTGCGGGGGCGTTCTCTCCTGTCTACGCTATTGCTAGCTCGTGTAAGTCTGTTAATTAATCTACATCAATTTATCTGGTCACTGTGTTTCAGTGAGTGAAATATTTGATCTAAGAGGACGGTGTTTATAGAAGATGTCATCGCTAATTCCTTCAGGTGTCCCCCTCCCACCTATCCCCAACCTCCTCTTTTCCCTTTCTTCCCCATATACAGACGTGTAATCTGAGGAAAATAATCTTTTGTGATGCTGAAACTAAGGTGAGGCAATGAGTTATAAAGATACATGCTTCGCATCCCTATTGCTGTTGCTGTAACAATTATAGGGTCTTGAATTATCGTTCCACAGGGTATAAGTCTGGTCATAGACAAACAGATAAATAGGCAGACAGACAGATAAATAGATAGATAGACAGACAGATAGACAGACAGATAGACAGACAGACAGACAGACAGACAGACAGACAGGCAGACAGACAGACAGACAGACAGACAGACAGACAGACAGACA